>JADRCD010106233.1:0-15243 GCA_019843815.1 Montemys delectorum
TCTCTTTCTGTATTCTTTATCGTTTCTATTTCCATTTTTAGATTCTGGATGGTTTTGCTCATTTCCTTCACCTGTTTGATTGTGTTTTCCTGTAGTTCTTTAAGGGATTTTTGTGTTTCCTCTTTAAGAGCTTCTAGCTGTTTACCTGTGTTCTCCTGTATTTCTTTGAGGGTGCTATTTATGACTTTCTTAAGGTCCTGTATCATCGTCATGATAAGTGATTTTATATCTGAATCTTGTGTTTCCGGTGTGATGGTGTGTACAGGACTTGCTATGGTGGGAGAATTGGGTTCTGATAATGCCAGGTGACCTTGATTTGTGTTGTTTATTTTCTTACCCTTGCCCCCTGCCATCTAGTTATCTCTAGTGCTACCTGCCCTTGCTAATTCTGACTGGAGTCAGTCCTTCCTGTGATCCTGGTTGTATCAGAACTCCTCAGAGTCAGGCAGTCTCTGTGAACCTGTGATTTTGGGATCCTGTGACCTTGGGCTTGTTAGAGCACCTGGGAGTGCAGCAGCTTCCTCTGGGTGTTGTGGGACTGGCTGCAGAGCTTGTGCCTAAGGTCAGCTTAGGACACCAGCCCAGAGAGACCGGAAGGAACTCGAGCCACTCTGCTGGTGGAGTTCCTGTGTGCCTGGTCTGCCAGGTCCCAGTTACTCTTGGTGTTTGGACAGATGTTGGGTCCCCCTTGCCTCTGATCCTGAGAGTTTCAGAGTTTCTGGGAGTGGAGCTTTCTCTGGGTGTTGTGGGACTGGCTGAAGAGCTTGTGCCCAAGGTCTGCTCAGGACACCAGCCCAGATAGACCCATAAAATGATTTTTGTAGACCTTTGTTTCATTGGCTTTTTTGTTTGTTTTGGTTCCTTTACTTTCCTTTCTTTCTCTTTCTTTCTTCTTTCTCTTTCTTCCTTCCTTTCTTTCTCTCTCTCTCTCTTTCTTTCTTTCTTTCTTTCTTTCTTTCTTTCTTTCTTTCTTTCATCTTTTGTTTTTTTCAAGACAAAGAACATGATATTGGGTGTGTAGAAAGGTGAGGAGGTTCTGGAGGAATTGAAGGAGAATAGAGAATATGATTAAGATATATTGTGTCAGGGGCTGGCGAGATGGCTCAGCGGGTAAGAGCACTGCTCTTCTGAAGGTCCTGAGTTCGGATCCCAACAACCACATGGTGGCTCACAACCACCCGTAATGAGATCTTACGCCCTCTTCTGGTGCATCTGAAGACAGCTACAGTGAATTACACCTGGAGTGAGTGGGGCCGGAGTGAGCAGGGTCGCAGTGAGCTGAGCGGGGCAGCAGAGGTCCTGAGTTCAATTCCCAGCAGCCACACACATGATAGCTCACTGCCATCTGTACACCTACAGTGTACTCATACACATAAAAAATAAATAAAATAAATCTTTAAAAAAGATATACTGTGTGAATACTTTTAAAATAAAAATACAATAATAACAATGGAAGACTGATTACACAACAGAGAGGTAAAGAGTAAATTGTCCGTAGTTGGTGGCTATTGTTCCTGAAAGTCCTCAACAGGGTTATTGTGGTTACCATCCCTTAACATCAGAATACTGTGTGGCAGGGCTTTGCCATGGTGAGTGTGGAAATCATGTAGTCTGAAACCACCGCCTTGTATACATCTCATGTCGTCTGGTCCTGAGGTCCCTAGCTTCCCCATAGTCTGCTGAAATAAAAATTTCCACTCTTTGAGTGTTGTTCCCAAGATTAATTTATGAGATTCATATTTCAGAGTTTCCAATATCAAGTCTCTTATCCAGATATGGTGGCCCATGCCTATAATCCCAGATCTTGGGAGGAAGAATTAGGTAGATCAACAATTCAAGGCCAGCAAGTTCATGTGTATTCTGAATAATGCAAACTCCTGTCTCAAAAAGTCACCACCAACAAAATATCCAGTATCAGGTTCTGTACGTGAGTCTTGTTTTTGGAAGGCTGACTGCTGGATGACCTCTCATGAGGACCTTTGTCTTATTATAAGCTATGTATAACTTATTCCCTGGATTATTTCACTGGTAGGTGAATGTTTGAGTTTTCATCTCATTCTTCATGTAAAGAATAACTCTTCTTAAAAAGAATTGCTTTATATTATCATCAAAGTCCCTGCTTGGGACTGGTAAGGGTCTATGGCACATTCAATATAATGCAATAAACCCTCCACACTGTGCCCACTTTCTTGAATAGCTGTCATCCTTCATCCAAAGTTTTGCAGTTAGGGCAGGCTTGAGCATTTTTGTTGCCATGGTGGGATGGGCTGTTTCCATGTCATCAACACTGACTATATGAAATGAAAGAGAAAATGAGCTTGTGAATGCTGTAGAGGGCATGTTTAATGGGCCCATCTTAATAAATTAAATGAGTTTCCTAATAAATTATTAACTTTGGGATCACGAGATATGCCTACCAATAGGTTTCCCTCAGTAGAGATAAAGTTAATTCTGAGCTAGTGTTACAGAAGTGCAAAAGTCATTTGGCTCCCACTTCATCTTCCTGTTGAATAAATTCTTTTAGTAAATTTTCAATCAGCTCAAATCACACACTTCCATTTCCATTTCTGTGTCTTCCATTTGAATAGAAGTTTGGTGAGTGGTTATGAGAAAAACCTCAGAGCAGGCTTTTCTCGTCTCACGTTTAGGCTTCTCTGTCTAAGGAATCCCAGTTAGTTTCATAAGGGTTAGGCATTTCACCTCCCACCTCTATATTGCCACCCTATGATGAGATCCTAGAGACCTCTGATTCTGGGGGAGCCAGCATGGCCACTTAGATGTTCTTATGTGATGTCCCCTGAGTTTTTGGTGACACCCTTTTCAGTCTCTTCTGACTCCTTTGGGAAAACAGGGTGAAACATTTTGAGCTACTCTTCATTAGTGTCTATCCCCTAGGGTATTGAGAGTCCCCTGACTGTAATGCTGGCATCTGGAGCTATTTTTGTAGCAGAACCAAGCAGCAGCAATAGCATTGCCTTTGTAAGTCTCACAGAGTCCCAGTAAGTCACCTCCACTTGGACCTTGAGCCTTAGCACATCACAAATGTTTACGTGAGGAAAGCCCCAATGGGCCCATTCATTACATATGGTACTGGCTTTTTCCCTTGGAGTTCTATACAAAAGTCAACTGCTATTGATGCACACAAACTAGAGTTAGAGGGTAGGAGTCACTTCTTGAGCCTGGAGTCTATTAGACTTTGTATATGTCAGAATAAAGACACATAGTTCAACCTGTGGCATTTAGGTAGCTCTAGAACATGACATACCACCAAACCTAGAAATATCATTTTAGAGACCCCCTATTCCTAAAGGACCATTATGTAGGCCATTTCCATCTACACTACAGTTTCTGAAAATGTAACATAGATCAGCATAGCTCCAGGGCTAAGTTTGTCCATGGGCAGTAACCTGGCCTGAAGACACATAGCCAGTAGGCAGTGGCTTCAAGTGCAGTACCAGAAGGCTGCAGAGCTGTTGACAAGCCAAAAGCTAGAGGAAAAAAAAGACTCCTAACTTGTGCTCACTACATAGAGCATCCTGCCCATGGTGCTTGTTGTCTTGTGGTTGCTCTCGGAAGGCAGGCCTGGCCCCCTCACTCAGGTTGGCATGAGTATCAAAAATAATCACACTGCTTATATAGTAAGGCAAAGAATAGATCTGAAATTCCTTGAATGAAATAAAGGGAGGGTAGCTTTGCTTTTTTATGTCAGGTAAGAGCAGGAGAGTGCATATCTTCGTGCATGGCTGAGCTCTGTGTAGCTTCAGCTTCCGTGTTGGCACCAGGGAGAGAGTACTTAGACTTGCCTGGCTTACTTACCTGCTTAACCAATGTAGGGCAAGAGAAGAAAGACAGGTGGGACTTGTCAGACATCAAAAGTAGTCTGCATCCTCAGGACACTGACTGATAAAACATGTTTTTACAAAATTCTAATTTGGGCTTGAAAGCTCAAATCATATCATTAGTTACAAGTATTGTCAGGTGTTTTCCCACATGTGACAGTCAGTCTCTGCTTGGTTTTGACAAAGTGTCTGCCAAAGACGTGAATCTGAATAGCCATAGTTTGTTAGTCATTCTTTCAAGTAAAAATGACACTCTCTGGCCAGCATAGCTGGGTGCAGCTTGCAAGTCCACCTGACAAGAGTCTTTCCTTGAGGCAGCTCCAGTCCTTGGGTATGTGGCAGAAATAACATGAGTTTTACTTTGCATTTTTTGTTTGTTTTTTTTTGTTTGTTTGTTTTTTGTTTTTTTTCAAGACAGGGTTTCTCTGTGTAGCCCTGGCTGTCCTGGAACTCACTTGGTAGATTAGGCTGGCCTCGAACTCAGAAATCCGCCTGCCTCTGCCTCCCAAGTGCTGGGATTAAAGGCATGTGCCACCATGCCTGGCTTACTTTGCATTTTCTTACATGGAGTATTGAACAGCTGTTTCTCAAGATTCAAAACCACTAGTCCCTTCTACTGCTTCATCAAGGAAATTCTGGAGACAGACATTCTCCTTTACCATGAGTGAATGGGGTAAATATTATAAGGTCCACCTATCATAGCATAGCCTTGATTCATACTGAGGTGCCAGCAATTCTCACCATAGTTGATGAAAAAAATCAACTTGGTAAAAAGAATACATAATAATTTCTTACTATTATGAAAATAGTTTTGACTTCACAGTTGCCCTAAAATTGTCTCAGGGACTCTTCTGTCAGACACATACTTTGAAATCAAAGTCTGGAGAAATCCAGTTTCATTTTTTTCCTCAGGCCATTCTTCAAGGATGCTGTTCTGAAACAGCAGGTACTGGTAAGGGATTAAGACCAGTTTTACAGTACACCACCCTGGATGCCTTACCAATTTTAGTTTGTCTCTAACTAACTACATTTATGCTCTTAATTGATGCTATGCTCCATGCAGTAGTGATAGACACAGCAATGAATAAATAGTGTGCGGCAACACTGCAGCAACGGAGTCTCCAATATGGGTCCATGGAAGTCTTAGCTAGGGAAATGACGGGTGAGTGGAGTCTCAAAGGGCAAGAGGAAAGTAATCCAAGAGGATAAATAGGAGCTGCAGGCTGAGGGTGTGACATGCGCAATGACATATTGGCCGTAAAGAATGACAACTGCGATTTCTCCAAGACCAGTAGCATCTCTAGGCTTCTGTGATTCTCTTACCAACAGTGTTAGTCATCTCAGGCCACAGTCTGAGACTGATTCTTACCCATCTTCGACTCTTCAGCTAGTGAACTATCACAGCTAGTGTACCAAGCATCTGTTAGCTGTGTCTTACAGGGCAAGGGGCTAAGTGGCTGAGGTAGAGAAGGGCATATTGCAAGGGATCACAAGGTAGCATTTACTCCAGAAAATAGATTAAATCACTGAAAAAGCATAACAACACATGTGGTTTTGGGAAGGGGCAAGGATGATGTGGAGATGGTGCTGCATGTAAGAAGGGACCTTTACACATTAGACCTTCCCAGCCACTCCCAGGGCTCACACACTCAGAATGGGGACCAGAACCAGAGAAAGGACCCACAGCTCCACGTTGTCTGGGTCCTGGAAGGGGTCGCAGATGAAGCCACAGACCCTTATCCCCCTTCATCATCCTCCCACTCCCATGTCTAGAGCTGAGAAAATAAGACATGTGCCTAATAAGATACTCCAATCTTGTCTGTCACTGGTCAGGGGGCATGCTCCCCTTCATCACTTGCTTTCTGCTGTCTCTGTTACATGTTCATCTTGGACTCCTGGCAGAATCCAAGTTAACTGGCCAGCACTGTGTATTCTCCTCTACTCGTTGCATGAAAGGGAGAGGGAGCCCCTTCACGCCCCTTGATTAGAGATGCCAGTGTGGTCTCCCATTGCTAACTGGATACTCAACGCAGAGGACTCTGAACTGTGTAGTTGTCAAAAATATCTCCTTGATTTCTTCCTCTGGCTGGAATATAAGGTCTTTGGAGGTAAAAATCATCTCCGTACTCTCAGGCTCGCCTTGCAGTGGGATCCCCAGGAATTCTGCTCCTTTCTCATGATTGTGGAACCTACACTAATGTGTCCATGTTGGCCACTGCAAGCAACCTGACGTGCACTCGTGTGTGTTTTCTCTTCTCCTGTGTCTACTCGATTCTTCCTTTCCTGCCTTAAGACTCAGGGTGTGAGCTTTACATCTAAGAAAACCACAGCTGTCAGCCGTTTCGTCTTCTGAAGGTTTTTATCCAACCCGATGTCTTAACGTCCCCAAAGTGAGCACAATCAGTTTCTACGAACTTACAGGTGGTTCTCCTTTGGGTAAAATTGCTCCTTGCTGAGCCAAGTTCCTGGCTCCCCCGGGGTGACAGGTCTCCAGTTGTATGTGGCCTAGAACCCCACAGGCCTTGGGGGAGCTTTGAAACTGCCTAGTCTGGACACTTGAGAGCTTATAGGGGGAGCTTTGAAACTGCCTAGTCTGGACACTTGAGAGCTTATAGGGGACCTCATACCCATACAACATTGCAAAGTATAGGTTTGATAAATGTTCCCCATGGTTTTTGCCTAACTTCCTTCCTTTTAAAAGAATTCAGGGTAGTTTACAAAGAAAAATAAGTTAACCATATAGGAAGGAAACAAAGAGTAAAAAGTTCCTGTCTGTGAAGTGGAAAAAGATTGATATCCAAATGCACATCCAATGATCTATTCACCTGTAGAGATATGTCATTCATTTGCCTCTGGCCCTTCTTATAAGCCCCAAAATACCTAGTGTGGTGGTATTCGCCTTTAATTTCAGCACGTAGGAGGCAGAAGCAGGCAGCTCTCTCTGAGTTCAAGATCAGTCTGCTCTACATAGTGAATTCCTGTATCAAACATAACATAACAAAGAAACCTCTATCATATTACAGTGGCCACATGTAGAAATGATCCTCCTTCTGACTGAACAAAGTGTGAAGTGTGATATCTACTTCTAAGCTCAGATAGATTCTTCTGAGGCCTTTCATCAAAAATATCATAAAGTGACCATGTCCTAAGAATTCATGGGACAGTGTCCTAAGCTATCCTATGGTGACTATACTCTAAAAGATCACACGATGACCATGTCCTAAGAGAGTATATAGTAACAACGTCCTATGAAGTTTTCACAGTAACAATATACTAAGAGATAGTTTCTTAATACTGGCATGACTTGGTACAGATATGACTTCCCAAGAAGTCATAAGATGACCCTGTCTTTAAGAGATCATATGATAACCACGACCTGAGAATATTACATAGTAGCTGTGTCCTGAGATCACATGTGATCCTGTACTAAAGACCATATGGTGATTGTGTCCCGAGAAACTAGATAGTGGCCAAATTCTAAGAGACCATGTATTGACCATGCCTTAAGAAGTCATAGAGTGATTGTCTTCTAAGAGATCATATGGTGACCTGTACTAAGAGATGGGACATGGTCACCTGTCCTAGCAGATCTGATGCTAGCTTTCACAGCGTTCTTTCTAGGGTATACCCATATACAGCTTCGGAGAGAGAAGAATGCATCTTATAAAAGGAGGCTTCTATTGACTCCTCCCAAGGAGAAGATTACTTCAGACACAGGGGACATCACAGAGCAGAAAGTCAGGCAGGACAGGACTGATGCACATGGCAGCATTAGGGCAGACAGGAGTGGACAGGAATGGCTGGCTGGGTGAGGCTGAACCAGTCAGGCAGGATGGAAAGGTGAAGAGTTGGATCATTCAGCTGGTGAGCAGAGTTAGGCAGGACTAGGCAGGACTGGGCAGAACTCAGAGATGTGTCTTTGCTGTGCTGAGCAGGACTGGGCAAAAGTCCTAAGAACTGGGCAGAGACTGACAAGCCTGGGCAGGCCAGGGCAGAATTGGGCAGAGTTTGTAGGACAGATGGAACTGCCAAGGCTTGGTGTGGCTGGACATGGCTGGACAGGTTTGGGCAGAAAACAGAGCACTGCAGGACAGCAGGACAGAACCTCAGTTTCTGTCTCCCTTCCTTCCTTCCTTCCTTCCTTCCTTCCTTCCTTCCTTCCTTCCTTCCTTCCTTCTTCCCTTTTCTTCCTTTCTTTTATTGAAAATTGTCTTTTAAATATAATATATTCTGATTATGGTTTGCCCTATTTCTCCTAGTTCCTTGCTACCTCCCGTTCCATCCAGAGCCACACTATTTCTTTGTCTTATTAGAAACCAAACAGGCACCTAGGGATTAGTGATAAAATAACATAAAATAAATCAAAGACAAATCAGAATAGGACAAAAGACAACCAAACAAGAAAAAGAGCCAAAGAAAAAGCATAAGAAACACATATAGACTCAAAGATACACATTTGTCTACATAGGAAGCCCATAAAAGCCCCAAACCAGAAGCCATAATATGTACTGTAAGGACCTGAAAGGTTTAAAAGACAATGCCCTGATTAACATTATGAGACCAAGAGCCTCCAAGGATGCTTTTGACTTGTTTTTGAGTTGGCCATCTACTGCTGGGCATGGGGCCCTGTGCATGCTGCCACGGGCTCTGTGAGTTCATATGTGTATAGAAGGCTTTGATTTCTCCGTGCCCTCCATCCCCTCTGTCTCTAACACTTTGTCTGTCTCCTCTTCCTCAGAGTTCCTTGAGCCTAGGGCCTTGAGTTTTTAAAGGAACTACTGAAGGAAAGAGAATATCCCCTGCCCCCAGCAGGTCTTAGAAACAGCTACCTTAGAACCAACCCATCCTCTCTGGGTATCAGGAAGCTGTCTGCCTGGGTTCATTGTAGGTTGGGAACCATGGCAAAGTTAGCTCACTTTCAGACCTCCCTTGAAGGTACTGGAGGGGTAGCTGGATTCACTTGAATCACTGTGGTTGGCAAAGACCTTTGTCTGGACTGTGTCCTGTCTGGCAATCCTTTTCCTCCTCGTTCTTCAGGATTCAGCACAAATGGCACTTCCTCTGTTCCATCTTGTCACTGTTCTGTCCTGTAGCTGACTGATTACCTACACTTACCTGGAATCACCAGTAATTGTTATTTGTGTCATGGCTGCCTTTGGTTGCTATTTCCTTCCCTTGTCTCTTCTCATTATGAGTGAGGGATTACTTAAAGGGCGTTACCTTTGGTACATCTAATATTAATAACAAACCCTTTGCAGCATGCCACCCATTCAGCGATTATGATACCTTCCAGGGAGTCACAACCCAAGGACAGCTCTGGTACTGGATCAGAAAGAAGTGCGTGCTGGGGGCTTTGGGAAGGCTTCAGGAAACAGAGACCCCAAGAAGAGAACTGGCTACCCTGAGTCCATCCAGCAGTCGAAGGGGGAATAGAAATAAAATTCTAACTTCTTCATTTGGTGATGTTCAATTTAAAAACTATATGACTTCAGATTACAGTTGCGGGCTCTGAAGGAGATTCTCAAAAGCGGGTCCACAGGTTCTAGGACTTGGGGGACTTGCAGCGACTTTTCAGGAATGCCGCTGCTGCCTAATCCTAACAGACTATGTTTTCCCTTAGTCCCGTGGCATGCTCAGAGCTTTTCCTTAGTCTAAGAGTTTGACTTAGAAGAATCTAGAAATTGAGTGAGAATCACACACCCTCAGGTCGGGCAGGCAAGAAGAATGCAGGCACCAAGTCAGCAGATCTGGATTTGAATCCCAGTTTGATAAGTCTCTGCTCATTTATGCTCTGAGTCTCAGCGTCCTAATCTAACCAGAGAGGAAAGTGCCACAGGGGGTGTGAGATAAGGAAGCCACAGCACAGAGTAGTGCTCACGTCTTCTGCCTTCCCCCAGAGGGACTCCAGACTTCATTTAGCAAAACCTGTTTGTCAGGCAGCTAGGAGGACAGACTCTGAAGCCACACCTCAGGCCTGCTGCAGCTTTGTTCTACTTGCTGCTTGTGTTTGGGCGAGCATGTCTCCTTGCTGTCCTTAAGTCACACAGTGCCTGGGTGGACTAGAGGACACACACGTGCATTGCAGACAAGCCAACAGCTCAGGGTCTAGTGCTAATCAGTGCCAGCCCCACCAGGGCATTTTAGACATTTGACGTGGAGAAACTTCCTTGGGCTGGGGCTCCTTCCAGCTGCCTGGTGGCACTGCCTTCAGTATAACTCTCAGGGAAGGCTTAGAGACCTTCTACAACTCCAGATTCTTCTAGGACAAATTATGAAAATGAAGAGGCCTCAAGGTAGCTGTCTCTCTCACCCTGTGTGTCTGTGATCTCAGACAGTCGGGGCGGGGAGGGGGAGGGCTGTGAAGAGCTCAGCATTGTGTCTGAAGGCTTTGTGTGTAACACAGTTAGACGCTGTACAATGTACTCTTCCCTACTCTTGCCCCAACTCAAGACTCCCCACTTTGACTCCTACTCCCACCCTTTTCTTGCAAAGGTTTAGGATCCCGGATTTGCCAGGCTCCATTAACACTGCAGATTTCTAAAACCAAGACTGGCGGAACTCCTGTGTTTGAAGCTTTAACCCAATAAGCGATAAGCGGATAGTGAACTGGGGGGAAATGCAAAGGGCTCAGTCCTGAGGAGTGTCTGGGGGAAGAGGCACAGGCCCTGGGATTTGATAAGAGAAGCAGCTGCAGCTTAGAGATGCCTATTTCCTACCTGTCCATTAGGTTCACTTATGGCTAATGACTGCTTAGCAGGCTCCAGGGCTGACTCATCAAATAGCGCATCTCACATCTCAGAGCTGTGGCCACAAGTTTCTCAGGTTGTTGATGGCCTCCTGCAGAGGCAGAGCAAGGAAGACAGCTGACCTGTAATCTAACTGGGGAGCCTCTGGCAGGGCTGGGCTGACAGGCAGCCAGTTGTCCCTGGGGAGCAGCCCCCTGGCAGACTCACAGGATGAGGTCAGGGAACCAGGTCCTGTGCCAGATGGTCCTGAGGCTCTGGTGTGACTCTGAAAGATGTCCCCAAGACAAGGCCTTAAAGGAGGGCAGTTCCAGGGACCAATGGGATGCAACGAAGTCTGTCAGCTTAGCAACTGCCTTCATGTGTGTAGAAAATTCTATTGTACTACCTATGAGCCTATGAATGGGCCCATTGATACCTCCAGCTGTGACAGAGATGGAGGCCAAGGAAATGTGAACAAACTATCTGGGATTGCTTAGTGGGTCAGGCAGAGCTAACCCCAGATCTAGGTCGCCAGAATGCAGTCAGGGTCCTCCCCGGGGCCATGTGCCTGAGGTAGTATTCCTCAGAGGAGTCTTTGATACCAAGGAGGTCCTCAGAAATGCTCTCCAGAGCAGCTGGCAAGCAAGGCACGGGGAGATGTGTCCAGAGTTATACATGAAGGAAACCCTTGACTAGGGACAACATGCAAAGGATGTGCAGTAGATAAGTGCCAGAGGAAGCCTTAATGTCTAAAAGGGTGACACATCTCGTGACCCTGAGCCATTGAGCTTAACCTTCCCAGTTCACTTCTTCCTCAGAGCACCTCTTTCTTAATAGGCTGCCTCTGTTCCCATCACTAGCCAGTTCCTCTTCCAGGACAACGCGAATTTAGAAATGTTAGCAGGTGCCCTCTGGACCTTGGTCTACACCCGTAGCGAACAGCCTGGCCAAGGATGAGCAGTTAGGAGATCCGTGCAGAGCAGAGGAGATCCGTGCAGAGCAGAGTAGACCGCACAGGGGCATGGGAAGCTCTGGATTCCCCTTCTGGCTAGGCAACAGGCGTGGCCAGTCATTCCCACAGCACATCTTTCCTCCTCAGGAGAAATGGATATAAAGAAGGCTGTTTCCTGTAGTTCCTGGGATTGTTGTGAGCATAAAACAAACCGAGACAGGTGTGAAAGGGATGTGTACATATTAAACAGACATAAAGGTGCGTGGTGAAATTAACAGAGTCCAGCTGACAGGGACCAGGTAGGGAGAAAGGACAGCTTTAAGGGAGGGTTTGTTGTCTTTTTTCTCAGTGTCTTCTGTACATAGTCTCCCTCCAATCCCTCTTGCTCCCCAAGTCATCTGCCTTCCCCCCATCCTCACCCCCTGCATAGAGTTGCTGGGTTTTTTTTTTTTTTCCTTTCTAAATCTAGAAGACTCAAGACTAGTTTTAAGATGAAAATGAGTTCATGAGCCCAACTCTCTCTAAATCTCAGATTTTAAGCCTGTTATAATGTTGATATTTATCTTTCTCTATCCCCAAGAATTCAAATTTGCATATTTCTCTGTTTGACATTGTGCATTAAGGTAAAAACAACTTAATTTGGACGCACTAATGTAATTTACACATAGCTGCTACTTAAAAAAATCGTGTCCTCAAAGTGCCTTGCTTACCTTGAGTATGTTTTAGTGGGGATAGATTACAAAGAAGATGTAATAAATGTGTCATGTAGAAAGTTATAAAATGTAGAGGCCTTAATCAACTTCAAGTACAGGTTTAGATTTAAACAAAGGGGAAAGGTTATGAAGGAATGAATAATTACTTTAAGCAGAGTTGTAATTGGGATTGCATTTTGGTTCACAGGGAATGTTGTTAGGCACAGCTTTATCCAGACGGATGTTTTTATGTCAGTCCCCACTTCAGGGGAGCCTTATAGAAAGAAGGACTATCTTTGCCATTGGTTACATGGGAGGACCTCAGGCAATGGGCCGATAGCATTAAGTGCACCTCCTCAAGGAACCCGGAGGACTCGCGTGAGCCCCGAGTTCAGGCTATGGGTGAACTGCAAGACAGGACGGTGTACATTCAGGTTCATGGCCTCACTGCTTTCTGAAGTTTCAGCGCTTCTTTTTGTTGGGTTAGGAGTGTTGCCTGCTGTTACAGCCTCATTGTTTTCTTTTTAAGCCTCATTTACAGATCCAAATATATTCTTTTTTCCTGCTGTTAATTTTCAGGTTATGTAGTAACCTGGGTTTTATACTTTTGGTCCCACTGTATGTCTGTTGAGGGGACGGGCTAGGAGATTTAGACTCACCCCCACCTCCATATCTTGACTGGACTTATTACTGTTTTTCATTCACTCTTGAATTCAGAAGAAAACCAAACGTAAGGAGATTCCACTGCTAAAAGGGTAACAAGAAAGCCACATCCAGAGGAAACTGGTTCTTCAGGGTTGTCAGATTTAAGTTGTGTGGTTGTGGGTGAGTGGGAATGGGTTGACAGCATGTTTCCAGTTGGAAGCCTGGAGGCCTCGGGCCAACCAAAAATGAGACGTCAAATGTTCTCTGTTCTTGCCCCAGGTGTGGACCTGGAGGAGCGGGAAGCACCTGCCTGCCCCAGCTGCTCTGGGAAGCTCTACTTGGCTCAGGGAATCTGGAGTAGCAGCCAAAGGCTGCCTCAGGAATGAACAGGCTGTTTTCTGAAAATAGGACATTTGGTGTCTCGAAAGGCAGTGTGTCCCCAGCTCCCCACATGGTACATGGACTTTTAAAGGGAGCAAGATTGCAAAGTTGCTCATCATTGAATGATGGTGTGGGCCATCACACCAACCAAAGTCCAGGTGGATGGACACAAATCCTTTCGGCTTACGATCCCAAAGCACCTTTCCTGGTCTTACAGGTGGTTACTTCAGAAAGTCGAGAGGAGAGAACAGAGCTTGCTTCGTTGAGATATCAAGGGGACTGTGAGCCGTGAATCAATTCCCAGGCTAGGGGAGACCTTGAAACGATGTTAGAAATTTGATGGGATTTCTCCGAGTCCCACTTCAGGGAGCTGGAAGGAGAGGACAGCTTTTGTGCTTTTTGAATCAAATTTTCCTTGCAAATGAACTAATCCTAAAGTTAGATAATTACTAAGGAACCCAAGGAGCAATCACATTTCACATGTGTGGATGTTTTCTATATTAAGAGAATAAATAATGCAGTTTCATTGTGTACCCACTAGTCTGTCTCCTGCAGTCAACCAATAAGGTTTCACCAAGAAATCTAGCAGGCATGCTGCAAGACAGAAACAGATGTGCAGTTCATAACGGTAAATGCTCAGAGTCCAGTAACTGTAGTCACAGCATAGGGACAAGTGGCGACAATTTGAAGTGGGGTCATTTTATTTAATCACCTTCTAGAATTCAACAACACTTTATTTGTAATTGCTCTATGACAACCATTTTCTCACACTGTGAACATGCAAAACAGAGCCACGGAATTTTAAAAGCCCAAGAGATCATAAAGATCATTTCATTCAACCTTCCTGATTGAAAAATGGGAAACTGGAGCTGTAGAGATGGCTCAGTACTGTAGGGCACACGCTTCCAGTGCTCCTGAGAAGGCTCCCAGCTCTGTGTGGGGAAGCTCACCACCATTTCAAACTCTAGCTCCATTCTTCTGTCCTCCATATAAATGATGATGATGATGATGATGATGATGATGATGATAATAATAATAATAATAACAACAATTACTTTTTAAAAATGAGGAATTTTAAACTTAATCACATTATGTGACACAATCCTATTTATACTATCAATTAAAGGTAGCACCAAGACTATACGCCAATGCCTATCCAGGACCCTGTATCCCTGTTCCCTCTATTTCCCATTAAAAAAAAAGTAAATACTTTTGTCAGTTGAATGATAATAAACTTTGTTAGCTAAGAGTCCTATATTTCTTCTGTCCCACCCCTGCTATGCAAATGTCTGGTAATTATGTCTGATGTAATATGAAGTAGCATATAGTGATTAAGGTTTTCCTTTTTCTTTCTTCTTCTTTCCCATGCCCTCTGTTCCGCTCTCACAATGGGGAGGAAATGGATAGAGCTATGTACAAAACACTGTATGTTATGTAAACAGTAATAAAAAATACATTTATTGGACTTTTTAAGGTGGGACCAGCAGGGAAGCACAGGCCCCACGAGTCACAGGGGAGTCGAAGGGCAGCAGGGACAGGATCCTCTCAGCTTCCAAGTGACAGAGGTGGATCAGCGACCCTCTCTGCCCATTCCCTGCAAGTGGAGGGCCTGTCTCCAGGGAGTGCTTAACCCAGGGACTCAGGAGACATCCGCCATTTTCTCTCCAGTGACTTTCCAAGGTGGGACCAGCCGGGAAGCAGGCCTCACAGATCGCAGGGGAGTCACAGGACTGCACGGACAGGACAAGCTCTAGTCAGAGACACCAAGAACATCTAACACCACAGATCAAGAGATGGTGAAAGGCAAACACAAGAATTGTACCAACAGAAACCAAAGCAACTTGGCTTCATCAGAACCTAGTACTCCCACCGCAGCAAGTCCTGGATATCCCAAAACACCGGAAAACCAAGATTTGGATCTAAAATCATATCTCACAATGCTGATAGAGGAACTTAAGAAGGACATGAATAACTCCCTTAAAGAAATACAGGAGAACACAGGTAAAGAG
>JADRCD010106283.1:0-16323 GCA_019843815.1 Montemys delectorum
CCCCCCCCCCCCGCTTTGCTGTATAGACACCCACAAGCAATGATGGAGTGAGATTCTCCTCCCCTTTAACTAATCCTCTTCAATAATCTCCAAGTGGAAAGCCCAAGCTGGCCTGAACTGGTTTGGGTTTCCTATGCTGAAAGGCAAAACTATGTCCCCCAAGGAAACTATAAAGGAGAGCTCCTTATTTCCCACCTAATGCCTGTGTACAACTGGATATGTGTGTGATTAAAATCAGGTGCGTTATGGGGAGGGCATATATAGTAGAGAAATAATGATATGATTTAAAATGTCGATGAAAACAGAGAACTACCCCCACCCTTTAGCAATCAAACTCCCTTTCTCTGAACCCCACAAAAGCAGTCCCCAAACAGGATCCCAGGACCAGCCCTGACTGTGTGGGATTTCATCTCATTCTTGAATAAGAGGCTAAGACCCTGAGAGACCTCTGCCCAGACCCACAGTCACCAGTAACAGTAAAGTGCTACAGCCGTGCTGCCTTCCTCGATGCCTTCCTCGCTGCCTTTGCCCTTAGTGTACCTTGGATAAGGCAGTGTGGACATCCCTGCCTGTCTTCTGTGGAGCTGTAGCAAGCACCTGGTCGAAGACGTGGGCTTATCAGAGTCAAGAAATCTGTCTGGCATGGTTCATATGTTATTATTAGAGGTAAGAGTTTATATTAAGACATCTTTAGTCTCTTCTAACGCTGATAATTCATTATGTAAGACCAAAAATTGTCAAGAGGTAATTATCACGATACACTTTTCCTTGCTGAGTTAAATGTTTTCACAAAATATGACCCTTTAGGGTTCTTATGCAAGGAAGGCTCCCCGCACCGAACAAATAAACCCAAGTCTCTTGAGAACACCAATCAGCCTCCCGAGTCAGCCAGCTGCTTACCGCGGCTTTCCTGACTCCTGCTTTAAAAGTCCAAAATGACAAATCATCTCGCAGGTGCCTGGGCAAATACTTCATTGCTCTCTGAAATGTCACTGCTGATGCCAACTGCTACTTGATTCTGCCTCATTTTAAACCAATAGAAATATGTCTTCCTGCCAGCTTAAATCCTGTTTTATAGAAAAGCTTTCTTCCTTATTTGTCCCAGGATATAATTTCTTTGATGAGCTTCTTGTCACTTCTAAACTTTGAGGGATTAAAATCTCTCTAACTTCATCCCACTGAGGAGCAGGCAGATGTAGGGAAAGAACACAGTAATAAATACTGAACTTGGGGAGAACAGCCAGAGGCACTTCCAGAGGTGCCACTTACTAAATAGCCTCAAATACTAAAATGAGAAGAACAACGTGGGAACTGATTAAAGACCTTGTTATCTGACACTAATCCCCACCAAAGACTTGCAAAGTCAATGCCATTATCCTTAGTTAATAGATTAATAATGGAGATTCAGAGAGGTTTAGCGATTGCCCCCCGGGTTACCCAGATAATGAGTGCTTGGGCCTCTGCCGTATGTTGGAGTGACCTTCTAGAATTTTCTGAGGAAAGGTGGACTTGCTTGAGCATGCACTGGTCAGGCACCATTACTCCTATAAAAGAACATCACCCCTCTGGTCAGCTGTGCACCGTACTGTGTGCCTTCAATATTTTTCACTGAATTACTGAGTGAGTAAGGGACAGGCAGTAAAATTCATCAGGTTCTTCTCTAATCAATTATGAATGGAGCAGTTATTACCCTATAGATAAGGGAATGCAGCTCAGGACCCGATGTTCCAATGCCTCACAGAGGATCTGAGGAAGCCCCCTGTCCCCCACACAGGCTGTTTTGAAAAGCAATGCCTCTGCCTCCTTCTCTGTCAGCATGACTGATGTCTCCCCCAGTCCTGAAGATGTTGCCTGAGATAATGACCTGCAGCTCAATCTCTTCTGAAGTTTGTGGTACAAAGTTATAGTCAACCAAACTGGTCCCCTGGGTCCTCTACAGTCATCATTTACTGCACCACCAACATAGAGAGCAGGTGCCTCTCACAGTGGATGCCCCTTAGAAATGACTGTCCTTGCTGTGCCATGTTTGAGTTTTAGGGATTCTCAGCATCTCTTTTCTGCGCAGATGTGTTTAATAAGAGATAGCAGGGTGCTGGAGGGAAGCTCCTGGCCCTGCAAACAGAGCCTGGGTTTCCATGGCAGGCCTGCCTAGGCTCTCTGGGCTTCAGTATATGGACATGTGACCCAGAGATGGTGTCCCTGTGTCTCTCCAAGAACACCTATTACTATTTCGTAAGTCCCTTCATTCTATGACTTGCCTACCCAACAATATAGTGTCTGATTCCATCCCATTTATTTTAGAACATTAATATGTAAAAGGTAAATCCTAATCCTCACTTACATATATTTAGACAGGAAAACAGTATGAAAAATTGCAGATCAAGATAAATAAATTGTACTTATTCTGTTGGCTCAGCACATTAGAAGTATTTGGTGTATAGCAAAATCTTTTTTCTTTTTTCATTTTCATATCAGGTTTTCATTTTAAAACACTGTCATTCTTAGCCTTAAAAAATTCCTTAACCTCTCTTAAGGAAAACTTGCCAGATTAGCAGGAACATGAATTTTCACTGTATAAGTTATTCCAATCAAATTCTGCATTAACCTTTGACACCTTCATCTGCCCCCGGTGTTGAATACAGGACTAATTAATACCTGTTTAAGCATTCAGCTTTTGCCCTGGAGGCCAAAGTAAACTTGTCCACTGTGTAAGAATATATTTATTCCATAGTTAATCTCAATAAAAAGAAACTCCTCTTAATCATTTATTTAAGAATTTGTGTATAGGAAGGGCTGGGGAGAAGGCTTGGTAGTTAAGAGCACTTACTGTTCTTGTAGAAAACCTAGGTTTGATTCCCAGCAACCACATGGTTGCTCACAACCAGTCATAAGTCTAGTTTCAGAAGGTTTGAAATCCACTTCTGACTTCTATGGGAATCAGGCCTATAAAGGTCCCCATACATACATATGGGTAGAACATTCATATACATAAAATAAATAAATCTTAAGAAAATAAGATAAGCAGGTACAAGTGCCTGCTCTCAAAGCCAGATATTCAATGCCCCAGGATGAACATATGGAGACAGAAAACTGATTCATCAGAGAATTGATTGCTGCAAGTCCTCTTCTGATTTCCACAGGAACAGTGGCATGCACATATTCACACACATACACACAAAGTAAAATACAACATACAGGGTTTTTTTCTTTAAAGAATTTGTGTATAAAACAAAGACACACAAAAGATTGCAGAATATAGCAAGGGGGAAATTCAGAGTACTGTCTAACTTAGGTGATCACTAGTATTTGATGTTTTTCTCCACTTTTTCCATGCATAATTTTATAAAACTTTCTGATTTAGACAAAATTTAATCTTCTGTTTTTCTCAATTAACATTACTGTGAGCAATCATGACTAAATAAGTAATAAGTAAATAAATAATAAATTATTTATCGAGTCTGTCCCATGGTTTTCTGTATCTTGCAATACATGTGATTTGACAATAACATGCTGAGTGGTGACTTAGTCCACTGGTGGAGAGCACTCATTTTGAATAATCTTGTGATATACACTTTATTGCATATTTCTCTCTATCCCTGTGTTCTTTTTAGGTTTAATTTCCAAAAGTAAGCTCATTATTAATAGGTATAACTATTAGCATAGATCTTGAGGCACATTCTCTAAATACACAAAAGAAAACTGCATAAAATGTCCTGGGCAACAATATTCTAAGTGGGCAACCAACCCCACTAGATTCCTTGTATTATCAAAAAGGTTTTCTGCCATGAACGCCCTTGAAAGAAAAGAGTAGCTCACTGCACTGTCTTGTCTTTCCAGTGCAGTAAAGAGGACACATTTTCTCTTACACACCTTTCTCTCTCTCTTGTGAGTCATCTGTCATTACCTTCATCCATCCATCCATGTGGACACTCATTATCTTCAATGCTTTCTGTTAGGCCATTTATCTTATTCATAAAATTGATTAAAAGCAATAATACTACTTAAAAATCCCTGACATTTTGCTGATGTTAGAATAAGCTAAATAGCGAAGTCACGGTTGCTGTACAAGAAAACTGAAACATTGCAGAACACCTCGCTGTTGAGTTTTGATATTACATGAGGGACCATTTGGAAGCCTCACAGACTTTACTTTCTGTGAAACTTAATGTGGCACTGCTTAATAATAAGATCATTATTAAATCACATCTATTCAGTGGAAATTTGCTAAATGCCTGGTAACATGTTGTTTTACATAAATTATCTCATTTTGGTCTCGCGACAACCTTTGAACCAGATGTTAACTTCTCCACTTTACAACTGAGAAAATCTGGACTCATAATGGCTCCCTAGTCAATGAGCTAGTGATGGGGTAGAATCCAAACTCCGAGCCCAAATCCCACATCACTACAGAGCAGCTGTGCTACGGAGCACTTATTGTGGCAGGAGTATACATTAACTAGCAGTGGTTAACAGAATTTGAGAAGCATATAACTGAACAAGTTCATCTAGCACAGATGTGTGTATGTTTGTGTGTGTGTGTGTGTGTGTGTGTGTACTATATATAGTTTAGTTGTATAGTTATATATGTACACATAGTTATACATATAATCATATATATATATATACATCCAGTATATGAATAATATGAATACCCAATTCCAGTAGTAAAAGCTGGGCTCAACAAGCCCATACTTAAAGCTCAGCCTACATAACTCACTAAGGTAAAGATATGCCTTTCACACTGGTTGCTGTAATAGCAGAACTGGCATTTATATAAAAATAAAATTTTCAAATTAAAAATAACACTTCTTTAGGGACATTATTATATACAGAACATTAGGTTGTTCCAGATAAGTTATATGTCCTAGAAATTGATCCAATTGCACATCTTCTGTTTTCAGAGAAAATGCAACCCATCTCCCATATGCCAGGGAAATGAGGAGTAAAAGATGCTAGGCCTAATGGGGAATGCCCTCTTCAACAACTAGACAGCACCTCCCCTACGACAATATCTCATAAGTTCAACCAGAGGCTTTGTACACTTACATATCTACCCCCTGGCTTCTCTTGATTAAATCTGTACAGGGAAGCTCCGCTTGAATGTTCTAATGAGTAGCAGCTCAGCCCCTGCACTGAGGGGCCATAGAGTTTGGTCAGCCCCTGTGGAGGATGCAGAGGCAGACCAGATATGGATCTGCTTTATAGGACTCTGCACTTTAGAAGGTGACTGGGAAAATATCTGTGTGCAAATCATCAAATACAAGGCAGCGTACGGTACATGGCTGAAGTCTTGTCCCCAAGGCACTGGAGGCTCACGTTAAGAGAGTATCCGGATGGAGATCTTTAGGAAAGCCCGGAGAGAAGATGGTGATTCTCATGACAATGAAGAGCCATTGGTCGTTTAAAAGCTACAGGGATGTATTAGTTATCTGAGCATCTCCGTAATAAAATGCCTGATCCAAGTCACTTTCAGAGATGAAATACTTATTTAACTTATAATGTTTTCTCTTAGTAGGGGAGGAGTCCAATGTTCATGATGTTTGATTTGACATTTGGTGAGGGCTGTACCTCATAGCTGCCTCATGTGTCTGGATTAGCAGTTACATCCCTAACTCAAGCAAAGTACAGACAGGCAGACAACAGGCAGACAGGAAGATACAAGCACAGACAGAGACAGACAGGCAGACACAGACAGAGAGACAAACTGGATCTTCACAATCCTATTCTAGGGTATGCCTTCAATGGTCCAAGGATCTCCCACCATATCCCATCTCTCAAAGGTCCACAGAACTTTCTGATGCCACTACCCAGGAAACAAGGCTTTACACGTGCATCTTTGGATGGTGGTCAACGTAAAACTGCAGGAGTGGAAACGGGGGTGGGGGGAGTTCGATGAAAACAATGAGTATGATTTAAGCTGAAGTAGACATTTTCCATCTTGACAACTCACAGGGAAGTGAGTTCGATTATGATATGGAGTTGAGAGAACTGAGGATAAGAGGAAATATAAAAACGTGAATAACCTTTACTGCCCAAAAGACCTTGAGCTTTGATTCTGAGAAGGCACTGGAAATTCTGGAGCAAGGAAGAAACATGACCGGAAATGTCCCAGGAACAGGCTAAAGATGGCCTAAATTGCTTAGCGAAGCATATCGAATAGATGGTGACAGGGGAAGAGGCAAAGGAGGAGGAAGGAGAGGAGGAGGGACAGAGGGAAGAGGAAGAGTGGGAGGAGGAACAGAAGGAGGAGGAGGGAGAAGTGGGAGCAGGTGGAAGCTAGAAATACATTCTCAGATCTCAGCCAGAAACAGCAAAAGTCCAAGCTAAGAGTACAAATAATAGCAACAACATTTTATACCCCCGAAATTTCAGTGATGTGGAGTTTGCTGTATAGAAGGGGAAAGGAAGAACGTTTTAAAAGCTTCTGTAACTTGATAACAGAGATATAAAAAAGGTGCTCAAAAACAGACTCTTTAGGAAAAAGATGAATAGATGTGTCTTAATGTGATGATAGTTATGGGTTGAATTGCATCCCCTCACCAAACAGAGATATGTTGGAGTCTTAAACGCCACCACCCCCTGAATGATATTTAGAAAAACAGTCTTTTTTTTTTAGATGTAGTTAAAGGGTATGGTGCTATCACAGAGCTGTACTTTCATCCACTGTAAGGAATATCATAAGTAGAAAAGAAATATCCAAGGTGGGTGCCGTGTGACAACCAGGCACATGGAGGACACTGCCATGCAAGCCCAAGGAAGAAACAGAAGTGCTTACAATAACTGACAAGACACAGGAAAATGGAAACACCTCCACGTTAACAACTGGGCAGAAGTAAAATTGTTAAATGCCTGTATTTCAGAAGGTTATCTACAGATTCAACGAAATATCCATTAGGGTCCCAGTGGTGCTCTCCGCAGAACCAGATAAACAATCCTACCTGGAAAAAAGCATAAACGACCCAGAACCACCAAAGCAGCACTTAGCAGAGATGAAAATGCTGGACACACGACAACAGTGATTGCAAACTTTAACACAGCAGTAGAAGCAATAACAGCATGGTGGTACTGAAAAATGGAGATACAGAGACACTGGAGAGAATAAAAAATATCAAAGTGAACCTATGCAGTTTTAGCTGCCTCATTTTTCATTCAAGAAATTACAGCCTCGTTTACAAACAGTGCTGGGGAAACTGCATTGTAATTACCATATGTAGGAAGATGAATCTAGATTCCTATCTCCCCTGCTTCAGGAAAAAAAAAGCCATTTCAAAATGGATCAAAGGCCTACACATACGACATGCAACTTTGAAACTGCTACAGTAAAACTTCCAGAGAGAGGCTTAGGCAAGGGTCTTCTGAAAATGAAAATTCAATAGTATAAGAAAAACTCTCAAGAACTGACAGATAGGGTTACATGAAATTTAAAATCTTCACAGAAAAGGAAATGACCAGAAGAAGAGAGACCCTATAGAACAGGAAAGAGGCCATTGCCAAGCTATGCATCAGGTAAGGGACTAATATCTAGGTTACATAAAGAACTGCACAAATTAAACGTTAAAAACTCCAGATCATCCAATAATAAATAATCCAATGATGAGCTAAATAACTCTCAAAAGAAGAAATATAAATGGCCAAGTAAACACTTAAAAATATGTTATTACCTTTAACCATCAGAAAAATTGAAAATTAAAACTACCATGAGATTCTACCCACTTGCAGTGCTGTTGTCAATGACCAAGAAAACAAATGGCCACATTTGCTGGTGAGGACGTGAGAAGAGAAGACACTTATTCACTGCTAATAATAACCTAAATTTGTATGGGAACTATGCAAATCCATATGGGAACTCTTCAAAAATCAGAGGAAAAAAAAAAGAGCTAGCACTGGACTCTGCATACACCTAAAGAATGCCAAGTCAACATACCGCAGAAATACCTGGCCATGGTTATTGCTTCCCTATTCAAATGGAATGAGCCTGGCTGTCCATCAACAGACAAGCAAGCGAACAAACTGTAGTACGTGCTGCTCAACAGAAACCCGAAATCATTACGGTAAGCAAAGTAAGCCAGACTCAGAAAGACAAATACTCCATGTTTTCTTCATGAGTGGAACCTATATTGAGAATTACACATGTGTGTAAATTGATACATGTATGTAGGTACAAAACTAGATAAGAAATCATGGAAAGGAAGAAAAGATTTTGAGTAAGTAATGAATTGAGGGAGCAATGAAACACACTTAAGAAGAAATAAGAGGAAGGCACCTGGAGAGAGACAAGGAGGGACAGAGGGAGGGAGAGAGGGGGAAAGAGACAGGAGTGAGCATGGAGAGAGTAGGAGATAGACAATGGATGGAGATCAAGGCATAACTCCACACACGTGTGAGGACTCTCGCCATAATGAAACCCATGATTTTGCATACTAACTGAATACATTAATTTTTTTTAACTTTTAGATGAAATTTACATCATTCCGACTACCTCATATCCTGGTAGAAGTTATGTAGAAACCGTTTGAAGCTGTCAGTCTTCAGATAATTATCTCCATGAAATCTCTTGGACATCAGGTAACTCAATCACATTATCCTAGAGAAACAGTGTATGCTAATGGAGTCATGTCATCAAAAGAAACAACGTATATTAATTTGCAAATATAGGCCTTTCCTAATGATGAATAAGCTTTTAGTTCTTCATTTAACTTTGATGACTGATAAAATCCACATAGTTGTAAAATGTAATGTATCTCCAGTTCCATTATGGACATCATTGTAAGTGTCCTATTATGGTAGGAGTTGATGATTTTTAATAATATATATTTTCTTAAGTTGATTCAAGTAAAATGTTCAGATATTAAACCCAGCAAGGCTGACATGAGTTCATCTTTTAGTTTGCTCTTCTCGGGTCAGAGTTACTGGCAGCCTTGGGGACACAAAGTGGCTCTTCCTATTTCAGACAGATTTATAATCTTTACCATGAATATGGGTCTCACTGATATAAGGCAAGTAGGAATTGTTTTCCTTTGAGTAAAGGAAGGTGGAAACATCACACTAGGGTGATTGTGAAGAAGTAAGGAGCTGTGAACTGGAAGCCATTATAAAGCAATGGCCATGAGCTACTCTCCCGATTCACTCTATGGCCTTTGGCATAGGCATAATGAAACAGGCTCTAACAGCTCGCAGCGATCTAAAAATCACTAAGCATGGTCCTCCACCATAACAAAAAGAGTTATTTTTAGCACCTCGGAACAGAATCGTCAATAATTGACATTCTGATTTGAACGTCATTGGGACCTGTTTATTTAAATGATCCGTGATCAATCCCTGCCAAGTCTGGTTAGTTTCTCCGTCCTTCAACGTCTGCATTGCTTCTCTTCCCTGGTTTAGATGAGAGGCTACATGATCTTATGAGGAAGGAAGATTTTCTCAACGGCTACATTCAGCGTTTGGTTTTGTTGCGGATCCTTTGTGGCTGTGTTTGGTTTGCTTTGGTTTCTGCATCTCAGAGAGGAGGTGAGCTCCGGATCTGAGCTGTATCTCCCGCCCACGTGCAATAGGCCACAGTGTCCCTCTCAATTCACTGCTGGACCACAGTTATGCTTTCTGGCATCTCCCTGCTAGCCACATGGGTGTGCCTGACTCCTCTTTAGAGCTCAGCATCCTTACCCTCAGCCATTTCTAGCATGCAGCAGTGAGCAGCCCCTGGGGTTCACTCTCTCCCCCTTGCTGTTCTTAGAGAACCTGTTGCTTGAAGAGAAGGCATGACAGTCGTTATCACAGATCCCTCCAGATCATTTTCTAATAAACTTTTTAAGTCAGCAAAGCTGTCTTGCCTGTTCTAATTTCTTTGGTATTCTTTGTGTAATTTCTATCTTAAGTATATTTCCTTAATTAACTTAAGTAGGTATTAGAGAAACATCTTTCCTGTAAAGGGCAAAGGCTAGGAGGAGCTAAATGCACCACATTTCACCCCCTCTTCACCCTCTCTCTCTCCTTGTCTCTCTCCTGAGATCACCCTGCAAGTATTTCTACTGACCATCTTCTCACGCACATTCTCCTATCATTATTCCATTAGCTAGCGTGTCTACAACTCTTTCATTAAATATGATTTTACCTAATATGCACTTTGGATAATGGTGACTAAGTTTTCAGTCTGATAAACCTATCATGAGAGATGAAATCTAGCAATATACATCCCAAAGAGTTTATAAATGGACCAACACACAGGTTATCCATAGTTTGAGTGGTAGGAAAAACCTGAAAAATGAGAACACAAAGAGAAATAGTCCTAGTCTATTCATGGAAATGGATTTGTTATGCATGCTATGATTCTACTCTAAAGTAATCCTTCACCTTGTGCTTCATGGACCAGGATCAAAAATGGCAGATGTCTTCTTCTACTCCACATAAATACAGGTATAGAAGCTTGAGAAAACAAAGTTTAACTTTTCAGACTTCCCTTCAGAATCTCCCTGGATCATTTTATCTCCATGTTTCTGCATTTCCGCTCATTGGGGAAAAGCAACACACCCTTCATGTGCCGCAGCACGACCATCTTTTGCAGCCTGAGTATTCTAGGCAACACCATCCTCCCCTGTATCAGTGGCTCGGCTCCATCAACTAACTCACATGATTGCTTTGTAAAAATGACGAATCCTTGAGTTCTCTAAACATTTAAAACAGAACTTTAAATAAACTGCTTTAATTAAACTTGAAATCAACTTTATATAACTTTGAAAACTATTTTTTCTACTTGATTTTTACTCTACACACAACTACAGGTGAGAATGAATTAGGTTGTAAAATAGCTTTAGTCGCTCTAAGAACAAGACCAGGAAATAAGACTAAGGCGTCATCTCCGTGACGTATCCCACAGTTGTAGCTTAGAAGACCCCATTCGGACTGCCAAAGGTTTTTCAAATAGGGATGGAGTTCATGAGCTCCACCCCCTTTCCATGCTAGGATGATCACTTCAGGTCTTGTGCAAGCAAGTACAGCATGCTCTGGCCTATGCACTTCCACAATCACACACGCGTGCACACATAAGCACACACATACATATACACATACAGTCACGAACAAATGATTATTCCTGAACCTTCTGCCTTGTCTATTATATACAAAAGCACTTTAAGCATATTAGGTAGCAAATAAAACAGCCTCAATAACAAAATATACATTTATATATTTTTCAAGAACAGAAGGTCATTTCAGGAATATCGTCAGATCATTTACTTAAATATAAAGTGGCTAAGAGACATTTATGCACCACTAATTTTACTCCAAGTTTTTATTTTGAGATGTAAAAAAAGGGTTTGCAGAGCTCAATAACATTTCCGAAAGCTCGTTATCTTGTTTGGTACCGATATTAGTGTCATTACGCATCGACCGCCTGCGAGGCGCCTGGGTACTGCTGTCAGGGAGGCCATGTTTATCCACAGACACATTTCAAATGGAGGGAGAACCATTTCCGTCCACATTATGTTATGATAGTGAGTGATTTTAAAGGATGTCAAGTTCTGCTTAAGGGGTTTTATAGGAAGCAGCGTTTATATTACAGAAAGGCTGGGTGAAGTGAAAATCTAAGTTGTCAGAATCCGGCTTGTATTTAAAAACGACTAAGCTCCCCAAAGCATCAGTCCTTCACCTTTTGGCAGCAACTGTGTTACTGTTTCTCATCTTTACTGGGTTCACTTTAATAAGTGGTGTGGTTCGTAAAGAACAACAGACTTTAAGCATGAAGGTGGGATAAAGTGCCCTAATTGCATGAAGGGATTTCATTCCATGCACTATTTCTGACATATATTCACCAACCGCATTTATGATCGCGTCCATAGGAATTGCCCCCAGCAACAAGTATCACACTTTTCTACCACAAAGCAATGAGAGTGCAATTCATGCCTGCCAGTCATGCAAAGTATAACCTATGCTTGTGCATAAGCATTCTGTTGGCTGGATCCCCTTCCACGCAGGATAGAAAGCCTGCCTTAGCAGTCTCTGAAGTATTACTACCAGGATCTTTTCCATCGGTCTTACTTCACTTCCACTAGTTCTAAAACATGAGCACAAGAGAATGAATTATTCCTCCTTTATGAAAAAGTGTCTCTAGAATAATGGCCCATCACAAACTGGAAAGCACGGTGTGACTAAAAACCAGCAAGAAAAAGACATCATGGTTTTCCTAAGTTTTAATGAAATATTATTATTTTATTAGGTGACACAGACACTGCCCATTCTGAAGCCTATAACTGTATTGATCAGAAGAGGCACAATCCCTTCCCCCTAGTATACCTACACCTGAGAAGATTTTATTAAGACTCAAAACAGGGGCTGGAGAGATGGCTCAGCAGTTAAGAGTACTGACTGCTTTTCCAGAGGTCCTGAGTTCAATTCCCACCCACCACATAGTGGCTCACAACCATCTGTAATAGGATCTGATGCCCCCTTCTGGTGTGTCTGAAGACAGTAACAGTGTATTCACATATATAAAATAAATAAATCTTAAAAAAAAAAGATTCAAAATAGATACAAACAAACAGTGCATTGATACTTGGATGCCATGTGCACACAGGGCAACCTTTGTCCTTTCCTGTGTCTTTCAGAAGGTCTCATAGGAAACTACTATTCCATTAACTGAGATAAAATAAGCATATGTAGTTTGCAATTTTTGTTTGCAGTGTAGATACCATAGAACCTATATAAAACTTAAGAAAAATTACCCTTTGCTATGGACATTATTTATGAAAGATTATATAATACTACTACATGTAACAAATTATTATAATTTATATATGGGTATTTCTTTTGGCGGAATTTTAGGAGAAAAAATATATTTTTGTTCCCAACCAATGCCAGGGAAGACCAGCTCATCCTTAATTCATTAAGTAGCATTTTTTTCACCCGGTTACATTTGTCAAATTACAGGATTAATTATAGCACGGATGTAGAGTTATGGCTCCAGCTCTTTTTGTCCTAATCCCTTCTGCCTGTATTCTTCCTTTTGATTTGTGACCTTCATTACCAGGAGAGCTCACGTAATACCTTCAGTTCAGTTCCAGAAGGATAGGGCAGATACTGTTGGAGTTATTTTACATACCGTAGTTATTAACATGATTACTCAGAGAAATTATATTAATATCCAAGACAGTCCAACACTTCCAGGAAAAAAAAATGGTTCTTTATCTCAATTCTTCCCGTGGCTCAGAGGACACATTATTAACTATTCATAGTAAAAATTCGCAACTAAAAATCCCTTGGCCAAGGAATGCACATTACAAGGAATTCATTATGTGCACAGATCATCTTACTTTTTTCTTTACATTTTATTGAAAATAATTTATTCTTATTATACTACATTTAGAAAATATAGCCAGGTGTAAATTAAATTACCCATAATCCCATATAATCACCAATAAGTAATCGTTCCGGTGGCGCCTTCACTTTTTTCTATACATATTAAAGCTATTTTGTGTGTATGAAGTTAGGTCATTCTGTACAATGGCGTGTCATGTACTTGACTTCATAAGTATGCCTCACGTAACAACGAAACAAGCATGATAGTCGTGAGCCACAGCACATTGTCATATTCCTTTGCTAAACCTGTAGAAAGCGAGAAGTACAGCGCAAACCTGGTCATCAGGTGCTGGTTGGGAAGAAGGCAGGTCAGGAGAGACGCGTTTGGGTAGAATGTTAAGTGTAGTTTAAAGAGTTGAAGGGACAGGAGGAAGTATGCAAAACAACACATGCATCTATTAGTTTTGTGGGGGTAAGGGTGTCATGGCACAAAAATACATAAAAGGTGTCAGATTCTATAAACTATAAATATTCCCAATTATTAAATATCAACCATACATGTCTCAATAAAGATGATTTTTAAAGACTTCTTTAATTACCTTACTTTTGTCTAGAAAGGTAGTTCTAAGGTTTGGCTAACATAAACAGTAAGAAATATTCAACTCTTGTGTTGAGGTAAACAAACCATTCTACATTTAGAACCAATTCATTGAAAAAGGGACATTCAACTCAGGTGAAAATCACAATAGCCTTTGTAAATTAATTCAAGTTATTCTGACAATCATTTTACTAAACTACCTATTAATCCCTCATGTATTTCCAAGGCATTCTGCTGATCTGCTTATATTTAAGACAAAACTGTATTTGACACAAATTAGATAACCCATAAATGGTGTCTACTGGGGCTCCCAGGCTTGTTGAAGACTTTCCACACACTCTGTTTTCATTAGTATTTTATACTGCATGTGATTCATCTCCTGATTTCAGTAAAATAAGTGGGTAGTAGTAAAGCTATAATAGAACTTTGTCACAAAGAGACTTACCTACACAACTCAAAGTCCTCTGTGAGAATTTGGAATCGTTCCTTCACAGGGTATAATGAATGAATGAAGTATTCACAAGTCAATGCAAAGGAGCTACTGATACCTGTGACGAATATATAAGGAGCCTCCAAAATGTGTAGAGCGAAGAAAGTCCTGTGATTCCATTTATATGTGGCCCCAAATCAAATGATTCTAATCAATCTTTACAGAATTCACAACGTGGCTTCTGTAGAGGGATGGTTTGCCGGGGAAGAAATCAAACAGGGACATGCAGGAATATCCAGGAAGTGACTACACAGATGTAACAAGTATCAAAACTCCTATTAAATATTTAAGATTCCAAGCCTATTATGCATTATTTATACCTTCTCTTAAAACCCTAGGATTAAGAAGCCTCTGGAATTCAAAGGGCTTAGTTCTAAATGATTCCAATCCAGGGTCCGTGCCTTTGCTGGACGTGACCCTATAATCTCTGTTGAACTGATCAGGGTGAACGTGGAAACAATGACCCATGTTCTCAGCAGTACAGGAGCAAGGGTAATGCTTCTCACTATCACGATGGGGACACTCAGTGCAGACACAGTTTTAAGCTATTCAGGTCACATGTGGAATTTTATTTTCTTCAGCACAATGTCCATTTTACTATATTTATAGATGTCTATACATACATTTCAAAACATTACGTTGCATGCTGCCCCCCAAAAATGTACACAGCGAAACTTACTTTTTGAAGATTCAATTTAAGTCTGGAGGCAAAAGGAAACAAACAAAACAAAGAACAGCAACAACAACAACAAAACAACCACAGGGAAAAATGACAGCATCTCCCCTCCCCTTCCCCTCACTCCATGAGTCTGCGCAGCTGCTGCGGTCCACTTTGAAGCAGCAGGCTATGTGTTTCAAGTTTTCATATTTGAATTGTTTTTCTCCCTGAGCACAGTCAAAGCTGGCTCCCTGTAAATTCTACCCATTGAGTCTAGTTCTGCCCCAGTTAGCAAACTTCTCTTCCATGGCAGCCCTAGGGATAGCTGCCAAGAGGAAGCAAATTTCCTTTAAATTCCTTTTATAATTAGGCTAGCCTTTCCTCATATAGTGTCATCTTTAAGTTACCTCACCATGCTATTTTTAAAGAACATGTCCTGGAGTTATGAGTCCCTATGTGGTATGACTAAGAGTAGTGGGTTCTACTTTCTTTTGTCCATACTTGAATTTGAAGCTTTTTTTACAAAAGGAGCAGAGGATGGCCTTATATGACACCAATGGGAGGGGAGGACCTTGCCCTGTGAAGGCTCCATGCCCTAGTGTAGGGGAATTCAAGGGCAGGGAGGCAGGGAGGTGGGAGTCCTGGGTGGGGAGCACACTCATAGAAGCAGGGGGGTGGGGTGGGATGGGGGTTTTGGAGGGGAAACTGGGATATGGGATAACATTTGAAATGTACAGAAAATATCCAGCAAAAGAGAGAGAGAGAGAGAGAGAGAGAGAGAGAGAGAGAGAGAGAGAGAGAGAAGAATGCCTATTGTGAAGATCACAGCAAAGGTTGTACTTGTAGAGAGAGAAAGAACGAAACCACATAGTCTGGGAATCCCACACACCTTCTGGGCATGGGGCGTGGGGAGGGGGCATTAAGCTCCACTTGCAAAGCAGGCCAAGGTGGAGCAGACTGTAAAAGCAGACTGTACAGCCGCCTTCTACAGTGTTCTCATGTCTTGTGGGATTTCCATAAACACAGTGGTTCAGACACCCCTGTAGAAAGTGTCTTGGTGTTGACTAACTTGTCTGTTAGTCTCAGGCAGGATGGATGAGGGAACACCTGGCTCCTCATTACTAACTGGACAAAATGAAATGCAAGAAAAAGAGAAGAGTGTCTAATGCTAATATCAGTTCCAGAGAAGTCACTGTGGCTGTTGGCTAAGAGCCCTGTCAGAAACAGCACTGGGGGGCTGGGGAGGCTGGGGGGCCGGGGAAGCTGAGGGTCGGGGAGGCTGGGGGGGGG
>JADRCD010106284.1:0-16931 GCA_019843815.1 Montemys delectorum
TTGTTTCTTGGGAACATATGCTTAGAAACTTTTTTCTAGCCTTTTTCTCTGAGGTAGTGTGTGTCTTTTGTCATTGTGTTTTTTTGTATGCAGCAAAATGCTGGATCCTGATTGCATATATGGTCTGTTAGCTTATGTCTTTGCATTATGGAATTGTTTCTATTGATGTTGAGAGACATTAAAGACAGATTGTTAGTTCCTGTTATTTTTGTTGCTGGATGTGGTATTATGTTCATGAGATTCTTTCCTTTTGGGTTTATTGTGAGATGATTAAATTCTTGTTTTTTCTTGTGTTTCAATACTCTCCCTGTGCTAGTGTTTTCATTTTAGAATTCTGTAGGGCTAGATTGGAGAGATATATGTTATTTAAATTTGGTTTCTCTGTCTATGATAATTGATAGTTTTGCTGGGTACAGTAGCCTGCGATGACATTTGTGTTCTCATAGGGTCTGTATGACATCTTTCTAGGATCGTCTGGCTTTTAGAGTCTCTGTTGAGAAGTCTGGTGTATTTCTGGTAGGTCTGCTTTAAGATGTTACCTAGCATTTAATATTTTTTCTTTGTTCTATTCAATTGGTGTTTTGATTATTATGAGATAAGATGATTTTATTTTCTGGTCCAAACTATTTGGAGTTCTGTAGGCTTCTTTTGCAATTATGGCCATCTCTTTTATAGGTTAGAGACATTTTATTACGGTTTTGTTTTCTGGTCCTTAGAGATGGCAATCTTTGCTCTTTTGTATTCCTAGTATTCTTGGGTTTGTTCTTTTCATTCTGTACTAAATTTCCTGGACATTTTGGGTTAGAAGCTTTTCATGCTTTGTATTTTCTTTGACTGTTGTATCAATATCTTCTATGGTATCTTCTGGGCCTGAGATTCTCTTTTCTATCTCTATATTCTGTTGGTATGCTTGGATCTGTAGCTTATGATCTCTTTCCTATGTTTTCCACTTCCAGGGTTGTCTCCATTTTTGATTTCTTCATTGTTTCTACTTCCATTTTTAGGTCTTCTACTGCTCTGTTCAATTCCTTCACCTGTTTGATTCTGTTTTCCTATATTGCTTTAAATGATTGATTTGTTTCCTTTATGTCCTTCTAACAGTTTACTTGTTGTATTAGTCAGGGTTTCTATTCCTGCACAAACATCATGACCAAGAAGCAAGTTGAGGAGGAAAGGGTTTATTTAGCTTACTTCCACATTGCTGTTGTTCACCAGAGGAAATCAGGACTGGAACTCAAGCAGGTCAGGTAGCAGGAGCTGACTCAGAGGCCATAGAGAGATGTTTCTTACTGGCTTGCTTTCCCTGGCTTGCTCAACCTGCTCTCTTATAGAACCCAAGACTTCCAGCCCAGGGTTGGCACCACCCACAAGGGGCCCTACCCTCTTGATCACTAATTGAGAAAATACCCCACAGCTGGAGCTCATGGAGGCACTTCCCCAATTGAAACTCCCTTCTCTGTGATAACTACAGCCTGTGTCAAGTTGGTACACAAAACCAGCCAGTACACTTGTGTTTTCCAGTATTTCTTTAAGTGAGTTATTTATATCCTCATTAAAAGTCTCTATTATCTTTATGAGATGGGCTTTAGGTCAACTTCATGTTTTCAGGTGTGTTGGGATATCCAGGGCTTTCTGTGGTGGGAGAACTGAGTTCTGATGGTGCCAAAGTACATTAGCTTCTGTTGCTTATGTTCTTGTGGTTGTGTCTCACCATCTAGTTAACTCTTGTGTTAACTAGCCTGGGTTTTTCTTTCTGGTGCCTGCCTCCTATGTCTCTCATTGCTGCAGATCTCCTGGTAGACCTGTGGTCCTGGCTGAAACAGATTTCCTGGAAGACCTGCAGACATGCTGATCTGCCTGGGCAGAGGTGCATACAAACTAGATGTTCATTCCCTCTTTTGTATGACTTGCTCTTGACATGCATATACAAATATTAATGCATATATATTTCTAAAAACAACCTGTTCCATCTTTATAATGTTGGTTTTATATTTTTCTGGGCTAATTATTTGGTATTGGATAACCAATTAGTGTGGTCTTCCTGGGGAATACTCTTTCTTTCACTCTCAGAATTCTTTAGTTCCCTATAATTCTTTTTGAATTATATTCTTGAAATGTCTAACATTTTCACCCATCAGCATATTTATAATTTAGGTTGTCTGTGTTTCATTCATATTTATAGTTATTGTAGTGAGACACATATATTATAGGTTTTCAGGTAGATAGTTAATAGTATTACTCCTTATGACTTTCATTGTACCCTGTTCCCTTCCTTCCTTATATCCCTTTCCTATCACTAATGAGGATTTCACCATTTTCCTACAAGGTAATTTGCTCCCAATTATTCCCTCTTCATTTTTGATGCCAGCTCCTCGCTAGCCCAGGAGCTTTTGGATATTGTATTCTCCACAGTGTGTCACGTATCACGAGGCATGTTGGGATTGCAGCCACTTCAGGCAAGTCCTCCAGAATGGTGCTTGGGGCTGTGAGTACACAAGGCCAGTCATACAGCAAATGCTTTTCTCACTAAGCTAGACCAGTCCTTTCCATTCATGTGCAAAATGTATTGATTAAAAAAAAAGATCTTTGTTAGGCTTATCGTGCAATGGACGCATACTACTCTGAATTTCTAATTTAAAATATGATACATGATTTTTTTCAGCTATTTTTGTTAAAATGTACAAGGTACAATGTGACAACATGGGATAATCTTTATTTTATTAGCTGTACAAAATATTTCTAGTATTTTATGTTTCTAATTCTAGTATTTTTATTATTTCTAATATAAATATTCTTAGAGCCATCTAAATATAAACTTTGACTGTTATGATTCCATTAAATATTTGGAGTCCTATTACTAACTTTGATTTGATAACAATTTTTCAGAAACTTCTTTCTAATTCTACATTAAATATAATCTTTCAATTTGTACCTAAAATAAATTGTTAGAAAATCTCATTTGTGAGAATCAAGGATATTAGATCACATCTTCATTATTTTCTGACTATGTCAACTTTTATGAAACAAAGATACCAAAAGATAGAAAGAAAAACAAAGACCCCTGACTTGTGTATTATCATCAGGAAAATTTGAACTAATGAAAGTAAAAATAAAATAAAATAAAATAAAATAAAAGTAACCTTGTTTGACTTAACTGGCATTTTAACTTCCTGCCAGAATCTCATCATTATGCTTTCTGAGATTACAAAATAACTCAGTCATTTCATAAAATTTTCATTCCATAGAAACCTATTTAGTATTTCATATATTGTTCCATATTTGCTTCTAAAGAAGAGTCAATATGATTCATAATATTAACCTAAAAATTGGTCAGTAATTTCGCATGACCAAACATGTAAAATTTGATTCTCATAAAGAAAGCTCTCAAAGCACCTTACTACAACTGTCCTATGAAGGGATTAAAATATAGTATATAATCTGCCCTCAATAATAGAAATAATGACTTTGTATTAGCTGTGGTTTTGTGTAATGGTCTCCATTTGTTATTGAGGGAAGCCTCTTTGGTAAATATTGATAACAATTCTTATCTGTGAGTATATGGATAACCTTTACAGTGTAATTAAGGAATAATGTTCATCTAGAAATCTGGAGGAAGTAGGTTCTTTTTCTGATATTCAGGACCTCACAGCCATGGGTAGTTTGAGGTTTCTAGTACCAGGCATGTTTTCTTTCCTGTTGAGGGGGCTTTAAATCCAACAAGACATCTGTTGGTTAAGGCCAACATGTGAGTGCCACTTATTTTCCTATAAGAATACCATGTTGTGCTAGTCATTTTTCTAGCTTCTAGGTATTAGAGGTGTATAGGAGTAGTGCAGGAATATTCTGAAGTAGTAAATTTGATGCTATAAAGGATTCACGAATGAGCTTGGTTAAGATTAGGAAATATTGTTACACAGAGTACAATTTAGCACAAAGATCACTGTCTCTAGCATGATTGAATGCAAAGTAGTGTACTAACAAGACTTGTTGGAAATTGTATTTAGAGTTGTTGAGAAAGATTCTGCTAAGGTTTATCCACCAAGATTGACCTCCCAGTAGGCTCCAATCCCAATAAAAAAGGTTAGAATTGACTTATCCCCACATCAAAGAACATATCTGTATCAGACAGCACAAGAGGACAGAGCAGGGTCATAGCCACCATTAAGTCTTAGTCTGACATTAAGTACCCTGTGCTTATCAGGAAAAGCATAGTTCTGCCAGGTGGGAAAAAATGAACAACTATTCCAAAAGAATATTAGTATACTTAAGAGACAATTCTAGTAATATCCTTCCCGTGTAAATGGCCCTCCTGCCCAGGACCAGAATTCCAGTCTCCTATTATTGTTTAAATTATTCAAATGCAGTCTGGTACCTGGATTTAAAAGAGATTTAAGGGTAACAACATATGTAAAAATATATAAACCTAAGGTGTTTATAAGTTAGAAAAATCTTCTATTTGTGGCCAATTCTTTGAGTATTCACTGCCGCAGGCCGGCCGATCTGGGCCTACCTCAACCTGAGTGAGAAACAGGGTCCTAGTCAGGTCAACAAGGCGTAGGCGAAGAGCAATAAACAGAGCCGACACAAGGGTGTGTGAATCTGAATGTATTTGTGCAAGGTGAAATTTAGGTTTTTATAGCATACATCAAGCAGGGCATATGACAAGATCACATAGGCGGGCAGGGGTTACAACAAGGTCAGTAGGATCAGAGGGCAAGCCTGGAGTAATGTAGGCAAGTGACCATCACCTCAAGGTTGGTAAAGTCAGGTAGCCAGGTGAGAAGCAGGGCAGAAGGGCGGTGGTGCCCTCCCCGCTGGGGCTAATTTGGTATTCCTATGCTAATTCCCTGATTTTGCTGGAGGTAAGACTTGGATAGTCCGATCTGGCATTTCCTGTTAAGTCTCTGGGTCTCTCTGGCTGGAGGCATACACCTGAAAGTTCTAACCTAAACATTCTAGGTAATGGCCTTGAGTTTCTAGTATGTGAAACAGTTCTGACTATTGTGAGACTGCCCTAAGGAATGAGGAATGAGCTTGACCTCTGTTGCTAATTCTAAGGACAGAACCTATCTGACAGGCAGATTCCTTGAGAGAAATTCCAAGCTAAGGATAGCTTGGAATTAAATTAGGATATATTGGAAACATCGTACTGGCCAGGAAACAATGTCCAATCTTAGCCATAAATGAATCATTTCTAGGGGTACCTTTATGCCTAAATATGAGGGTGTGTTGATGATTGGAAAGACTGATCTGGAACACGTCTGAGTTAGGAGATGTCAGTGACTACCTGAATAGCCAGGAGACACAGATACCCTTTTGGGTCCTTATTGCCTCTTGCCCTTGATCAGGTTTTTAAGCCCGATACTGCAGACGTGACTGGCATAGACGAGTGTGCGTGGCAATTCACCAAAGGTAGATAAGCACTATATTAAAGAGCTTTCCCCTTATTAATTTTTTTTCTGTGTGTTCAGGGTGTCTTTTACTCAGAAGGTATATTATTTTGATAACAGAAAGATTCTTAATTTCTTTCTTCCCTTGGTAGTTTGTCTCGTACTTTCTAGTATTATGAAAGCTAGACTTTAGGAACGAGATTTTCAGGTAAGATCCAGCTCCCATACTTTGAGTCCTCTGTCCTACGTAAGAAGTGTCTTGAGCAACAGGGATTTAACATCAGTGTCTGAAAGATGTTCTATAAGGGTCCAAAAATCACTGAAGGAAAATCCCAGATTCAAATAGTATGCAATGTCAAAGAATGTTTATTTTGTAGAAACTACCAGCATGCAGGGGTCAACCATTCTTTCAAATGGGAACCCCAGAATAAGGCATGTAGTCTTTATGGGGAATCAGGAGAACTCTCTGAAAGGATTTGGTAATCTGATGTGATTGGTAGAGGCTAAAGTGATGATATTAGTACAACTTTGATTGGACACTATGTTAGTTTTTCTATATTTAGAGAGCAAGTTATGTAATCTTAATTTCCAATGGTGGGTGCTGTGGAGGTCATAGGGATTGGCTTCTGATTGGCTTGTGCCAGATGGTTAGTGGTCTCCATTCCTATGTCATAAACATTTAACCACAGAATAAGATAGGACTGCCCAGCACAGATGTCCCATTCTGAGATAAGAATTTTTTTTTCCATTTTTGTGATTATCTTCAGGAAGGGGTTTTAGAATTGTATTCTTAGAATTTATGGTCTGTTCCTAGAGCTGGTGGTCTATAGCTTAGTTTCTGGGACTGATAACTTTCTTTTTGAAACCAAGCCTGGTCCTAAAATGAAGACAAATGGGGTTTATGTTCTCCTTTCTCCCTCTTCCCACCCCTTTGAGTAGAGCCCCATCTCAAATCCTTGAGATGTCTCCAGTGGATAATATTGTTCAAGAATCATCAGTTGGACTGTGGAGATTCATTCTCGTATAAATTTGACTACAGCATTTAACACACAAGCTCCACAAGTGAGAACAGTGAGAAAGAGCAGAATTGGTCCCACTACTTCTGATATTAGCTTAGTCAGCCAGGGAGATGAGGAAAATAAGACCAGTTTAGATTCTGATGTCTGAGTTTAACCCTTTTCTCTAATTTCTGGTGGACCATGGCCAGGCTCTTTATGATAATGCCTGAGTTGTTGGTGAAAAAAACTTGCTTTCCTAGGGCTTGGTAAAGCTCTGCCTGTTTTTGGAAGGGTAATTGTAGTCCTCTTTTATTTTGTATACCTACTTTAGCTAATGAGTCTAACAACTTTTTTAAGTGATGGATAGATTTTTATAACTGAGCTAAGTCAGAGTCTATAATATTATTTAGGACTTGAAGATAAGGGCTGTAGTACCAGCCCCAATTCCCATAGCTATGCCAGACCCTATGAGCACAATAACTAGGATTATAGAGGCCCCAAAGTCTCATCTTTCCCTGTGATGGTATAGAGTCTTCTCCATATAGGTACTAAAGTGGAAGTAGTTTACTTGAGAGAACAGGGAACCTGAATTCATAAACTGGAATATTAAAGTATCTGTGGATGGACCAAGGAGATAAGCCCAAGGAACATGCAAAACAAGTTCCACGAGAGTATACAAGGTAGGGGTTGCTGACTGCTATGATAAGAGTATGATTTACAAAGATGTTTAGGGTAAGGAAAACTATTTAATCTTCTCCCTTTTCCTATTACACATAGTCCCTTTCTAGTTACTGCTTGAAGGGTGAGGACCAAAGGATTTCCTCAGGAATACTTTGGTGGGCTTTCTAGGGGTATCTACAGACTTCCTTTGCTAGCCCAGACAGTGTAGTGGTCCAGACAGAGCCAACAATGTTTTCTAGTGAAGTTAGTGGTGGCATTAATAAAAATGTATGTCAAGTTAAATAGTTTAAATAGGATGCTTGTGTTGAAGGCCCCAGGGAGGGACATAATGACTGGGATGGGTCCCATTCTATAAAGTAAGTGAGATCTAGAACATATGCTGATGTTGTAGTTTTTAGAATGGGTATAGGAACTATTAGAGCTGCAGGTCCTATAGCTTTGGGGTAGCAGTGTCCAGGAAGGTCTATTTGGTTTTAAATATGAGAGGAGTTCCCTATTTTGTCCATGCTATATTATTAAGCCCCAACCTTTTTCTGTATCCTATCATCTGCTCTTTTGCCCTTCTCTGTTATTGAGATGGATTAAGAGGGGATGCAGACTCAGATTTGGTGAATACTTGGCCATATTTGCTTTTGTATCTTGTGAAGAGCCTGTACTGCCTCCAGGATCTTCTGGTGGTCATACTCTACAAGAATTTCAGACTGAAGGTTAGGAAGGAGGAGGGGAGGTCTCCCATACAGTATCTCAAAGGGGGTCAAATCCAAAATATAAGGGGTGTTCCTAGTCTTATATAAGTCTTAGTGTAAGAGGGCCACCTAGTAACTACCAGTTTCTTTAGTTAATTTGGTTAAGATATTCTATAGGGTATACTTTCTACTTTCTACTTATCTTGAACTCTGGAGATGATAAGCACATTGTAGTTTCCAATCTGTCCCCAATATTTTAACAAGTGACTGTGTTGCCCGAGAGATGAAGACCAGTCCACTGTCAGACCCTAGCAGTAAGAACAGTCTATACCTGGTGATGATGTCCTTCAAAAGCTTCTTGGTCACCACTGTGGTGTTTTTTCTTTTTGAGGGAAAAATGCTTCTAAACAGCCTGAAAAGGTATATACAAGGACTAGGAGGTATATATATCCATATAGACCTGGCTTAATCTCATTGTAGTCTATTTTCAAGTTTGTGCCTGGTTATTGTCTTCACAGCCTGGTTCCTGAGTTTTCTTGTCTCATAATTAGGAAACCTACTACCTTGCAGGCTGGGCACTGGGAAATGACCTTGTCTACTAAGGATCCTATGTGGGAGATTTTATATTTGGCATTTCTTAGCAGTTCTTCAAGTCCTGTGATCCAGGTGGGTATTCTGATGAATCTGAAATATAAGTTGTCTACCAAACTCTGAGGGTAGGATCACATGATTAGTCATCCATAGTATGGAGTTATCTCTCTTTTCTATAGAGTTGTTGACATTTTATTTGATCATTTTTGTCCTCTGGCTGCAATGTGTGTTGGGGTAAGTTTTGGTGAGAATAAAGTTATCATGTCTTCAGCTATAGAATCTAACACAGCATCTTTTTGGCTAACCTATTTCCTGTTGGTCTTTCAGCCATGCCCTTTTGATGCCCTGGGATTTGAATGATGACTACCTTGAGGAGCAGCCATAATATCTTTAATATGGCCAAAATCTCATCCTTACTTTTGATAATCTTTCCCTCTGCTGTGGGGCCTGGGTCTCTCTCCTGCAGCCTGGAGCTGTCTCGTACTGATACCTGAGTCTCTCTGCTGCTGTCTGGAGCTCTCTGCTGCTGAGGCCTGGGCTGTATGGTGTGTTAGTTAATTAAAAGCAGGCAATGCATGAGTGAGATATTTTATTATAGGAAAGAGAAAAGAGGCTTTTCATTTAGAGAGAAAGAAAGGAGAGCAAGGAAGCAAGAGAGCAAGAGAAGAAAGCAAAAGAGAGAACAAAGAGCAAGAAGAGAAAGAGGAAGAAGGCAAGTGAAGAAAACAAAAAGTAGGAGAGAGAGAGGAAGGAGATAAGAGATGGGACAAAGAGCAAGAGAGGAGATGAAGAGGGCAAGAGAAAGAGGATGGGGTAAACAGCCCCTTATATTGTGTGAGGCATGTCTATCTGTCTGTGGGGCGAGACATGCTTGGCTGTGATCAGATGGCTGGGGGTAGGATCCAGCTAGAATGCTGGGAGCTTGGGGCATTGTCTACCTGACAGAGCACACATCTCCTGTGGGGGCAGCTGTGAGAGGTTGTGACTGAAACAGGGGTCTAGGACTCAGGAGTTCTGGTTGAACACCTTCTTGCAGGGAAAGATATTGCCAACTGGGTCACCTGGGCTCAGACCAATTACTTGACTGGGCCTAAGTGCCTGAACAGACCACTGCCCTACACTCTGCTGTGATCAGTCTTCTTTCTTCACATGAGCTATATCGAAAGTGTACAGGCTGTCTGTGTAGATGTTAGCAATTTTGCCCTTTGCCAGTTTTAGGGCCTGAATCAAGGTGATTAATTTAGCTTTTTGGACTGAAGTCAAGGTTGTAGGGCTGAAACCCACACTATAGTGTCAGGAACTACCACGTCTACTCTCTCATACCTGGTTCTTGTATGAAGCTGCTCCCATCCTTAAAGTAGATAATTTCTGCATCTAGGTGTAGTCTCAGATTCTGAATCTGGCTCAGCACTATCAAGCAGTCATGTATAATGTCCAGGTCCGGGTTCAGGAACAGAGTAGTCCATCCAGTTCAAGATGGAGGCAGGGTGGTATAGAGAGTCTGCAGAAGCCTGCTGAAAGCAGGAACCTACGAATTTGACGAAAGGTTTTAGGGATAGGAATGTTGAGAATTGTTTCTTTTCTAGCCTGAGATAGCAAACATTGTCCCCCTCACCTTGAGTATGTACCCAAGGTATGTTATCTCCCCTTTTTTTACCCTCTTTATGAGCAACTGATATTCCATCTCTTCTAGCTCTCTGAGCAAGGCCTCTATCTGGAGCAGTTATGAGGAGCATGTTGACCATATTGCAGCATCAACATACTGCAAAGGAGTTATATATTGGTTGGGCCTACCTGTACTTACCCAGGTCTTCATGCAATGCCTCATCAAATATGGTGGGTGAGTTCTTGCATCCTAATGGCAGCCTGGTCCGTGTTAGCTGCCAATTGAATCCAAGCTCCAGATCTCTCCACTTGAATGTGAAGAAAGGTTGACTAGCTGGGGGCTAGTGGCAAACTAAAGAAGATATCATCAAGGTCCAGTATGGTATAGAAGTATTGTTCAAGAGGCAGACTGCTCAGCAAAGTGTAAGGATAGGGCACTGTGGGGTGAGTATCTTCCTCCCTTCTATTGATTTCCCACAAGTCTTGTAAAGGCCACTATTCATTTGAATGGGGTAAGCAGATAAGCTAAGTGAAGATTATGACCTCTCATTCTGCTCTTCTAAATCTAATACCCAAATTTCTTCACTAGTCCTATACCTGACCACCTGCTGGGGCCTCGTCTTTCTCCCTGACACACCAATTTCAACAGATTTCTTAGACATCCTCTTCAAACTTTCTTTGCTCCACTCCAGCAAGGAATTCCTAGAAACATTGAAAATATTCTACCCAGGACATCCAGAGGCAACTGCAAATATTCACATAGCCCTCCACTTACTCAAGGTCATATTCCTTTTTTGTTTTAATTGAAGATAAAACGTGTGTGTGTGTGTGTGTGTGTGTGTGTGTGTGTGTGTGTTTCTTTATTTATTGGATATTTTCTTTATTTACATTTCAAATGTTATCCCCTTCCCAGGCCTTCCCTCCAGAAACCCCCTATCCCCTCCCCACCAACACCCTGCTTCTATAACAGTGCTCCCCCAACTACCTGCCCACTCCTGCCTTCCTGCCCTAGCATTCCACTACACTGGGTCATTGAACCCCATCAGGTCCAAGGACCAATCCTCCCACTGATGTCCAATAAGGCCATCCTCTGCCACATATGTGGCTGAAGCCATGTGTACTCTTTGGTTGGTGGTCCAGTCCCCTAGAGAAAGGCTGGAGGTCTGGCTGGTTGACACTGTGGCTCCCCACATTGGGCTGCAAACCCCCTCAGCTCCTTCAGTCCTTTCTCTAACTCCTCTGTCTGAGACCCTGCACTCAGTCCAATGGTTGGATAGGAGCATCCACCTCTGTATTTATCAGGCATTGTCAGATCCTCTCAGGAGACAGGTATATCAGGCTATTCCTGGCATCAGCAATAGCGTCTGGGTTTGGCAACTGTATATGGAATGGATCCCCAGGTGGGGCAATCTCTACATGGCCTTTGCTTCAATTCTCTGCTCCACACTTTGTCTCCATATTTCCTCTTGTGAGTGTTTTGTTCTCCCTTCTAAGAAGCACTGAAGCATCTACACTTTTGTCATCCTTCTTCTTGAGCTTCATATGGTTTGTGAATTGTGTCTTGGGTACTCTAAACTTTTGAGCTAATATCCACTTATCAGTGAGTGCATACCATGTGTTCCTTTCTGACTGGATTACCTCAGTCAGCATGATATTTTCACGTTCCATTCATGTGTTTGTGAATTTCATGAAGTCATTGTTTTTAATAGCTGAATAGTATTCCATTGTGTAAATGTACCATGTTTTCTGTATCCATTTCTCTGTTGAGGGACATCTGGATTGTTTCCAGCTTCTGGTTATAAGAAATAAGGCTGCTATGAAATTAGCAGAGCATGTGTCCTTATTAAAAATTGGAGAATCTTACCCAGGAATGATATAACTGAATCCTCAGGTAGTTACCATGTACAGTGTTCTGAGGAGACACCAAACTGATTTTCAAAGTAGTTGTATCAACTTGAAAGCCCATCAGCAATGGAGGAGTGTTCCTATTTCTTCATATCCTTGCCAGTATCTGCTGTCACCTGAGATTTTGATCTTAGCCATTTTGACTGGTATAAGGTGGGTTGTTTTGATTTGCATTTTCCTGATAACTAAGGATTTTGAACATTTCTCTAGTTGCTTCTCAACTATTAGATATTTCTCAGTTGAGAATTTTTTGTTTAATTCTGTACCCCATTTTTAATAGGGTTATTTGGTTCTCTGGAGTCTAACTTCTTGAGTTCTTTATATATGTTGGATATTAGCCCTTTGTGGGATCTAGGATTGGTAAAGATCTTTTCCCAATCCCTTGGCTGCCCTTTTGTTCTATTGACAGTCCTCTTTGCCTACAGAAGCTTGGAATTTTATGAAGTCCCGTTTGTTGATCCTTTGTCTTAGAGCATAAGCCACTGGAATCCAGTTCAAGAAATGTTCCCCTCTGCCCATGTATTTGAGACTCTTCCCCACTTTATCTTCTATTAGATTCAGAGCATCAGGTTTTTATGTGGAGATCCTTGATCCACTTGGACTTGAGCTTTGTACAGGAAGATAAAAATGTATCAATTTGCATTCTTCTACATGCTAACCACCAGTTAAACCAACACCATGTGTTGAAAATGCTGTCTTTTTTCCACTGGATGGTTTTAAATCCTTTTAAAAAAGATTTATTTATTTATTATATGTAAGTACATTGTAGCTGTTTTTAGACACCCCAGAAGATGGCATCAGATCTCATTACTGGTGGTTGTGAGCCACCATGTGGTTGCTGGGATTTGAACTCAGGACCTTTGGAAGAACAGTCAGTGTTCTTAACCACTGATCCATCTCTCCAGCCTAAATCCTTTAACAAAGATCAAGTGACAATAGGTGTGTGAGTTCATTTCTGGGTCTTCATTTATATTCCATTGAACTACCTGCATGTCACTGTGCCAGTACCATGTGGTTTTTTTTATCACTATTGCTGTGTATAGTAGCACTTGATGTCAGGGATGGTGATTCTACCAGAAGTTCTTTTATTGTTGAGAATAGTTTTTACTATTCTGAGGTTTTTGCTATTCCATATGAATTTGAGAATTACTCTTTCTAACTCTATGGAGAATTGAGTTGGAATGTTGATAAGGATTGCATTGAATTTGTAAATTGCTTTCAGCAAGATGGCCAATTTTACTATATTAATCCTGCCAATCCTTGAGCATGGGTGATCTTCCCATCTTCTGAGGTCTTCTTAGATTTCTTTCTTCAGAGACTTGATGTTCTTGTCATACAGAATATCACTTGTTTGGTTAGAGTCACATTCAAGATAGTTTGTATTGTTTGTGACTATTGTGAGGGGTGCTATTTCCTTATTTTCTTTCTCAGCCTGTTTATACTTTGTATAAAAAGACTTTCTCAGTAGAGGAAGGCTACTGATTTGCTTGAGTTAATTTTTTATCCAGCCACTTTGCTGAGGTTGTATTTCAGCTGTAGGAGTTCTCTGGTGGAATATTTGGGGTCACTTAAGTATAGTATCATATCATCTGTAAATAGTGGTATTTTGACTTCTTCCTATCCAATTTGTATCCCTTTGATCTTCTTTTGTTGTCTAATTGCTATAGTTAGAACTTCAAGTACTATATTGAATGCATAGTGAGAGAGTGGGCAGCCATGTCTAGTCCCTGATTTTAGTGGCATTGCTTCAAGTTTATCTCCATTTCATTTGGTGTTGGCTACTGGTTTTCTGTATATTGTTTTTACTATATTTATGGATGGGCCTTGAATTCCTGATCTTTCCAAGACTTTTAATATGAAGGGGTGATGAATTTTGTCAAATATTTTCAGCATCTAATTAAATGATCATGTGTTTTTTTTTCTTTGAGTTTGTTTATATAGTGAATTACATTAATGGATTTCAATGTATTGTACCATCTCTGCATCACTGGGATGAAGCCTACTTGATTGTTTTTGATATGTTCTTGGATTCTGTCTGCAATAATTTTACTGAGCATTTTTGTATCGACACTCTTAGGGGAAATTGATTTGAAGTTCTTTTCCTTTTTTGGGTCTTTGTGTGGTTTAACTATAAGCGTAATTGTAGCTTCATTGAACAGATTGGGTAGTGTTCCTTCTGTTTCTATTTTGAGGAAGAGTTTGAAGAATATAGTTATTGGGTCTTCTTTTAAAGTCTGATAGAATTCTACATGAAATCCATCTGGACCTGGGAATTTTTAGGTTGGAGACTTTTAATGACTGCACCTATTACTTTAGGAGTTATGGGGATGTTTAGATGGTTTATCTGATCCTGATTTAACTTTGGTATTTGGTATCTCTCTAGAAAATTGTCCATTTCATCCTGATTTTCAAATTGGTGTTGGTTTTGTTTTTTTGTTTTTTGATTTTGTTTTGTTTTGTTTTGTTTTGAGTACAAGCTTTTGTAGTAGGATCTGTTGATTTTTTTTTTAATTTCACAGTTTCTGTTGTTATATCTACTTTTAATTTCTGATTTTATTAATTTGGATACATCTCTGTACCCTCTGGTAAGTCTGGCTAAGGTTTATCTATCTTGTTGATTTTTCTCAAAGAACCAGCTCCTGGTTTTGTTGATTCTTTGTATAGTTTTTGTTTTTATTTGGTTGATTTCAACCCTGAGTTTGATTATTTCCTGCTGTCTACTCCTTTGGGATGTATTTGCTTCTTTTTATTCTAGAGCTTTTAGGTATGCTGTTAAGGTGGTATTGTACATTCTCTTCAGTTTCCTTTTGTAGGAACTCAGAGCTGAGTTTTTCTCTTAGTACTGCTTTCAGTGTGTTCCATAAGTTTGGATATGTTGTGCCTTCATTTTCATTAAATTCTAAAAAGTCTTTAATTTCATTGTTTATTTCTTCATTGACAAAGTTGTTATTGAGTAGGGCAGTGTTCAGCTTCCATGTATATATGGACTTTCTATTGTTTTTGTTGCTACTGAATACCAGCCTTAGTCTTTGGTGATCGGATGGGATTTTTTTTTTCAGTCTTCTTGTATTTGTTGAGGCCTGTTTTGTGACAGATTATATGGTCAGTTTTTGAGAAGGTACCTTGAGGTGCTGCAAAGAAAGTATATTCTTTTGTTTTAGGATGAAACGTTCTATAGATATCTGTTAAATCCATTTGGTCCGTAACTTCTTTTAGTTTCACTGTGTCTTTATTTAGTTTGTGTTTCCATGATCTGTCCATTGATGGCATGTTGAAGTCTCTCACTATTATTTTGTGACGTATAATGTATGCTTTGAGCTTTAGGAGTTTCTTTTATGAATGTGGGTACCTTTGCATTTGGAGCATAGATGTTCAGAATTGAGAATTCTTCTTGGTTGATTTTTCCTTTGATGAGTATGAAGTGTCCTTCCCTATACTTTTTGATAACTTTTGGTTGAAAGTTACTTTTATTTGATATTAGAATAGCTATTCCAGCTAGTTTATTGGGATCATTTGCTTGGAAAATTGTTTCTTAGCACTTTACTCTGAAGTAGTGTCTATCTTTGATACTGAGGTGCATTTCCTGTATGTAGCAAAATGCTGGGTCCTGTTTACACATCCAGTTTGTTATTTTATGTCTTTTTATAGGGGAATTGAGTTCACTGATATTGAGAGATATTAAGGAATAGTGATTGTTGCTTCCTGTTATTTTGATGTTACTTTCATGTTTATGTGGCTATATTCTTTTGGATTTGTTGAAAGAAGATTGCTTTCTTGCTTTTCTAGGGTATAGTTTCCCTCCTAGTGTTGGGTTTTCTATCTATTATCCTTTAGAGGGCTGGATTTGTGGAAAGATATTGTGTAAATTTGGTTTTGCCATGGTATATCTTAGTTTCTTCAACTATGGCAATTGAGAGTTTTACTGGTTATAGTAGCTTGGGCTGGTATTTGTGTTCACTTAAGGTCTGAATATCATCTGCCCAGGGTCTTCTAGCTTTCAGAGTCTCTGGTGAGAAGTCTTGTGTAATTCTGATAGGTCTGCCTTTATATGTTATTTGACTTTTGTTTCTTACTGCTTTAATATCCTCTCTTTGTTTTATGCATTTGGTGTTTTGACTATTATGTGATGGGAGGAACTTCTTTTCTGGTCTAATCTATTTGGAGTTCGGTAGGTTTTTTGTATGTTCATGGGCATCTCATTTTTTAGGTTAGAGAAGCTTTCTTCTATAATTTTGTTGAAGATATTTACTGGCCCTTCATGTTGGGAATTTTTACTCTCTCCTATACCTACTATCCTTATGTTTAGTCTTCTCATTGTGTCTGGATTTCCTGGATGTTTTAGGTTAGGAGCTTTTTGCATTTTGCATTGTTTTTTGACAGTTGTGTCAATTTTTTATGGTATCTTCTGCATCTGAGGTTCTCTCTTCTATCTCTTGTATTCTGTTGGTGATGCTTATATCTATGTCTCCTGATCTCTTTCCTAAGTTTTCTATCTCCAGGAGTGTCTCCTTTTGTGATTCCTTTATTGTTTCTATTTCCATTTTTAGATCCTGGATGGCTTTGTTCAATTCCTTCACATGTTTGATTGTGTTTTCCTGTAATTCATTAAAGAATTTTTGTGTTTCCTCTTTAAGGGCTTCTAGCTGTTTACCTGTGTTCTCCTGTATTACTTGAAGGGAGTTATTTATGGCCTTATTAAAGTCTGCTATCATTATCATGAGATATGACTTTAAATTAGTGTCTTGCTTTTCTGCTATGTTGGGGTATCCAAAGCTCTCTGTGGTGGGAGCACTGGATTCTGATGATGCCAAGTAGCCTTGATTTTGTTTTGCCCTTGCCTCTCACCATCTGGTTATCTCTTGTGTTAGCTGTTCTTGTTGTCTCTGACTGTGATTTGTCCCTCCTACAAGTCTGTGTTACCCTCCTGGGAAACTAGTTCTCTCCTACAGGAACTTGGGTGTGGAGAGCTGTGGTGCAGGGTCATCTCTGGAGTGCAGATGAAAACTGGAAGGATGCTGTCCCCTGTTGTTCCTTGGTTCCTGTGTCATGATGGCTATGGGTGGGTCCCTCTTGGG
>JADRCD010106298.1:0-32809 GCA_019843815.1 Montemys delectorum
TGAAAATGATACTATCGAAACCTGACCAATTAAATTGCACTAATCCTCTTGCTATACTCATTGATTAAAAGATTGCAGATAAACCAAATTTAAACAACTAGGAAAGGGGAAAACTTCTACTTTTTCTGAAAAGTCAATCATAGTTAACAACTACTGCTAAATCTTGGAAATATTTGCCTGCAACCGATCATGTGAATTTCAAAATAGCTTATCAGTTGAATTTCTTTTTACGGTTTTGGCAAAGTCATGGTATTGCTACCAATATCACAATTACATGAACCAATACATGTATTTTTAAGATAGAAATAGATTTGCCATTTGCAACAAAATGAGTTTTGACTAGTGAAAATTTTTACCTACAAATATATATGGAATTTTTTATCTTAAATTGAAAAATGCAATCAAGTAAATTAGGTATTCAAAGGTCTAAAGACAAGTCTCACACCACAAACAGCGTATAGTATGGTATGTCCAAAGACAGAGGTCACAAACTACTCTATGACAGAACTTGAGTTGGGGATTTCCAGCAGTTTGTAACAATCTGGAAGATGAAATGACAGCTGTTCTTTAGAATCTCCTAAAGTCTCGTGTAACTTTTTAAAATTAGATAATTGTAGTGACTTTGTAGCCTTATAAAAACACAAATATTCTAGAGTAATTAGTACTATAGGAGAGTAAGCCTCATTGGATATGAGGCATATACCAAAAAGACTTTAGAGACAGAAGAACACAATAGAATAAAATTATGCGATGGAAGCATCCCATCCTGTCTTAGATGGGAACCCACAACTATTGTGGGTTCCTTCTTTAGACAGTTAAACATTTCAAAGTTCCTTTATGTCTGTGAAAGAGACTGTCAACTTTTCAGTAATGAAACTCTCTATTTTGATAATGGAAAAAATGTTAACATTGTTTTGTTATTGTTTCTGGCCATTTGATTGAGTTTATTCCATTTACTGAAATAAATAAATAAAAGGATGGAGAGATGAGTCATCTTTCTAAAGAGTAAAATCACAGCCAAATGGACAAGAAAAGTAATGGTGTGTATGTTTTCCCAGACTGACCCAGTTAAATTTCTCACTGACCTTCAAGAATTTTCCCATTCATCAGTTTATTCCAGAAAAGTCAGAGAAAATTATATGTGGAGCATGTGATAGGTAAAAGGGCCAGCCTCTTAAGCCATTGTTAATACCTACTGTGGCACTTACATTTAAGTTACAAACAGACTTTCATTAGCTCCTGTCAGTAAAATGTTATAATTTACCAGTTCATTCAGAGAGTGAGTAGTTTAGTTATTTATTTTGTATTAATATAAGACTATATTTAGTAGAGAGAACTTATAATTAGTAAAATGCCTGTAGGGAATCAAAATAATTACAAATATGATACAAGAAAAATGACTTTGTTTCGGTTAGCACAGTCAGTGTTTCAGAAAGAAAAAGAAAGGGACACTTTGAGTCGTCATAGATAAAGTTTAAGCTTCCAGGAAGTGTTGGTTGGTAAGCCCCTAAACAATTGCTCAGTTATATAGAGAGAATTTAATTTAAACTTTTTGAAGAACATCAAAATTTATGAAATTCTTTACATACAATATGAGCTCTACTAGAACTTTCATTGTCTAATAGAAGAAGTTGTAACACTGTAATGTAAAAATACTTGAGGTTAGATTTATAATTTCTCACCAAATTCTTTGTGCCTTCAAAATTTAAACATTTTACACTGAGTTCTATAAATTCAACCTATAAAAAGAAACTATAAATTGCTATATGTATTTCCTTCACATGGGCAATTTTCAAAATTACTGTTCAGTATATTTAATTACTTAAAATTACTCTGAAATCAGTCTTCAAAAATAAAATGCATTATTATAATAGAAAATCACACTTCAAATTTGAGAAAGAGAAAATTACACTCAAAAAGATATACAGCTTAAAATTGATTTATTTGAGTATCAAACCAGTAATCCAAATTAGAAGAGACAGATGATACAAATTAGAGTCCATTGGCCTAATTCTGTTTAGCACTTTTGTATGGTCATCAGGAATGTCTTTAAAAAAGACTATGCTGTGGGTGAATGGTAAATTTACATGGTCATTTAAACACAGCATTGATTGATATTTTAAAAGATAAACAAGTGAAAACCAGAAAGTGCTTTTTCTCTTTGATTTCAATCAAGATCCTTTGGTCCACAGTGCTGTTAGCAAGTGTTGGGTTAACCGTGAGCCTTAAGTCAGTCTGAAGTGCTGTCACAACATCTTCCTGAGTGTTGAGCCAGAGCTTAAGAATGGGAAAAACACAGTCTTCAATCACTTTTTTTTTCCAATAGAATGTCAGAATGATAGTGACCCAAAATATCCCTTAGACTACAATGCATGACTTACTTTCAACACCACTGAGGGAACATTACTAGACATATTTTCCTATGTGAAACACTTTAATAAATTCTTAAACTATGTCCCATGTTAAGTCAACATAGAGTATGCATTGAATGCCTTAATTAACGCTGTTTTTTGCCAATACTCAAAAGGGTTCTCAGCTTTCCCTAAACATAGACAAGTCCATGACATTCACTAACATGTGGTGAGGGCATTGGCACACTGCTGAATACCCACTGCTACTCCAGATTTAGTCTGCAAGAACCACAAAGGAATATTCTTCTTTTATTTTATTCTGACTTTTCAAGGCTCCTTTGTTGAAGCATAGGTTACATGCCACAAACTTCAATTATTCCAAATATACATTTTATTTTGTTGTTAATTTTATTTTATTTTTGTGAATTTGTACCATTTTGCAAACCTCCATACTATTTACTCTTAAGACATTCCTTTTTGTCTTCTAATCAGAGTCAGAAAGGAAGTGAATCTGAATGGGAGGGGAAGTGTAGGAGAACATGGAGGAATAAAGGAAGGGGAAACAATAAACAAAATATATTGTGTGAAAAAAAGTCCATTTTCAATTAAAGAAAAAAAAAGAAAAGAGAATGTCACCCAGTGTTAAAGGTACAATTTCTTCACATCACCAATTATTTTTATTATAGCTATTCTCATGATTTTTGCCTGCTTTCTTGTAATTGTCGATGTTGTATTTCTCTAATGATTAATCACATTGAAAACATTTATATTTATTTGAATATTCTTCATATATTTTCTTGGTTATATGTCTAAAATATGCCCTCATATTTTGAAAATTAAACTGTCTATCTTATTATTCACATTCTTGTATTGGTTGTATATCATGTACTTTCTTTTAATTAGATACATATTTAAAGTTATTTATGCCTACTTCAGCATCAATATATAATTGAATTTTAGCAATTACTTTTTATTTAAAAATGTGTTTCTACTTTCAAACAAACCAAACATGCTTTAATTTCTTACTCTTTTGTCAAACATGCTCTGTTCAGCTGTTGTATACTCATTACCTTCATTCTCCCAATTTGCATGTCTCTAAACAGTACTATCAGTGCTTTCTTTAGAGGTTAGGACTATTCAGGTGTTTCCAATCTTATGATTTTGTCAAATGACATTGTCATCTGTGAAGTTCATGCTTGTTAACTGCATAAAGTAGTGTTTTGAAAAGAATCTCAAACTTTGTACGTTTTAATCTTGTTTGGAGTCATATTTGTAGCTATGTTTGGCTACATGCAGCCTTTACTATGCATGTTAAACATACCTGGATGCACACTTCTAAATTTCCCTCTTCCTAGCTCCTGTGTAATTCTGGTAGTATTGACCAGTATGTTATTAGTGGTAGTGGCATGTATTAATTCCCTAAATATTCTCATTGTTCCTTAAGCACACACATACACACTCACAAAAGAAGGAAACAAAACAAAACAAAACAGAAACATCTAAGAACCTGCCTATCACTTTGACCCTTATGCACAAGGTCTGTCAACATACAAAAAAGTGTCTATTCCTTTATTCTGGTTTCCTCGTGACATTAGCAGAGCTTGGTGCCAGCCCATACTGCTTGGGTAGTAACAGGCATTTTTAAAGCCAGTAAATTCTGAAGGTTTGTTTGCTGCTACAGCATCCTCTGATTGATATGCTTTCCTCAAGAACTTTCCCATGGAAATTCTGCTTCCTCTTACATAGCTTTATTTTTCTTTATAACACTTAGTACTTGACATGCCTTGCTCACTAGCATATAAACTCTATGAAAGGGGGATGCAGCTTGATTCACGGCTCTATCTATAGCTTCTAGAACAAAGCTCTACACAAAACAACTACTTGTGAAATATTTATTGAAAGGGGAATGTGGCCCCACATAAAAAGATGTGTGTTAAATTGCTCATGTCAAGTATAACACATTGTGTAAAGCAACTTCTGAAAATGCTGTCTGGTTTTATTTTTTCTCTTGCTGTCCAGAACAAACAACAGCATTTGTTCGTGTTTATAATTGAATTTCTTTTGATAAAAATCCCTATCTTAAAAACATAAATAAAATACTGAATCAATTGAAAGTTATATAATTTCTCCATACAGTCTATGTAGTATACACACTGCTTGTTAAGCAGAGACATTCCGTCAGTGCTTGCAAATGTAATTAGCAAACAAATTATCCTGCATTATCTTCTATCACCTCTCACTCATTTATATATTTCAGGGTACATTATTTTAGTTTGATATGGCAGCATTTTTTTCTTAATATTGGTTCTTCATGGTCTACTGATCTCATTTGGTGGCACCATGCTAGTAGGTGATAGATCCATCATTGGTTGTTCCTTCCTTCCTTTCATTATAAATGAATACTTAGACTAAGCTACTTCATGAATGCAGTATGGAGTTTTGTAGAGTTAATTTTTCAGGCCAGTAACAATTCTTTCCATTATCACTGAGGAATCTGCCTCCTGATGATTGCCCATGCTTGGCACAAGCCACAGGAACTCTACCTATCTCACTTCCTGAATTTCCTTAAATATTGGATTAAATGTATTATTTATATGAAGATAATCCCAGTTCTTTGGAAATATATGTTAAAAGAAAAGATACAGTGATGAAGACTGATACCACTATGCAGCACCTAAGACTGAGAAAGAGAGTTCTACACAAACATCAAACCACCCTTGTGGAAATTCACACTATCATTTGCAATACTTGGGAAATCTTTCATTGGAGACAAAGCTTCTATTTTGAGGTTGGACAGAGGTGGATGGGGATGGGAACATGAGGGGTAATGTAGGAGAGATGGAGGGAAAGAGTACATGGAGAGAACTAAAATAGTTGGGCATTTAGGGTGAAATATGCAAATCCACACACTACAAAGTCCCTAGGACCTATAAGTTACCCCTAGTGAGGATTCACATGCTAATAGAACATGTGAAGCCTGAAACAACCATTTTCTGTAAACAAGATAGACTCAGAGTGTAGAGACTGAGGCACAGAATCCCAGCCATAAAATCTATGACCTATAACTTGCCTGCCTATAAGATGCACTGCAGCAATGGGTGGCTCAGATTGTGTGGGAGTGGACAACCAATGATGGATCTAATCTGAGGCTCACATCATGAAAGGAAGCCCATGCCTACAAAGCCTCTTTGGAAAGCATCTGGAAGCCTGGATAGGTCTGATACATAGGATAGGATGAAAGAAGATGAACAAAAAAATGCCTATGAAATGTGAAATGATTCCTAATGATATGCTGCTATACTTCTAGGATCAGTGTCTAGCCCAGTTGTCATCAGAGAGGCTTCCTTCTGGAGCTGATGAAAGGAGATACATAGACGCACAGCTAAAGATTAGGCTGAGATCCCATGTGTGTGTGTGTGTGTGAGTATGGGGGGCTATATTCAGAAAAAGAGGAAAAGACTGTAGGAGTCAGAAGTGTTGAAGACGCCAGCAAAACACAGCCCACACAGCAGGGCTTATAGGGACAAACAGAAAATGAAGTAGCAACCACTGGGCCCTGTATATATATATTCATGCTGTGGTTATTTAGCTTGGGGTTTTTACTGGACTTCTAACAGTTGGAGTAGGAGTTATGTAACTCCTTTGCCAGCTCTTGGGACCATTTTCTCCCTATTGGGTTGCATTATCCAGACTTGATATGGGGGTATATTGCTAGTGTTATGAATCTTGTTATGCTGAGTACATGTAATTTCCCTGAGAGCTCTACTCTTTTCTGAAGGCTAATAGAGAAGCAGTAGATCTGTGGAGAAAGGAGGTGAGGATAGGCTTGGAGGAAGCGAGGGATGGGGAACTACAGTCAGGGTTATTTTATGAGAGAAGAATAAACAGGAAGAGAAAAAGAAAAGGAAAGAAAAAGAACCAAAACGTCTCTTTACATTAGAGGTACAGTTCAAAGAGGTCAAGCCTTTCAGTCCTGGACATGCTAGGATGGTTTGTTTTTCAATGGTAAAATATTAACCATGATGATCGTCTAATGGAGAATGGCTTACTTTGGCTCATAATCTCACAGTTTTTAACCCATGACAAATTGGCCACATTGCCACTGTGCTAGGAAAGGTCAGCACAGCATGGAAGGGAGCCAGAGAGCACCCAGTTGAATCAAGATGCCCACCATATGAAAGTCAGGATGGAGAGGAGGAGGAAGGAATAGTCCTGTAATCTACTTCAATCACATGACAAGATTTCTCCCTAGGGACTTCTCACCTAAATTCCAATATTTCCTTAGAATATTTTATAGATTCCAAGCCTTTAATTCATGGCTTATTGGTAACATTCCATATCCATGCAATGCATTGATTCTCAGCCTTCCTGAATCTGAGATCCTTTAGTGCAGTTCCTCATGTTGCTGTGACCCCCAACCATAAAATTCTTTTTTGTTGGTACTTTTTAACTGTAATTTTTCTTATGAATCATAATGTAAACATATGATATGCAGGATATCTGATATGAAAACTCTAAAGGAGCTATGATCCACAAGTTGAGAGCCACTGGTCTAATAGAAGTGTATTTTCCTGTCAGTGAAAAGTAACTGAATTCATCCTCTACCAGTACTAACTCTACAGGGATTCTGCAAAATTATACTGTATCATTGTTAGGATGTTGGATAATAAAGACAAAAAACATTGTGTCTTAGAGCTGCTTTGGTGTAAAATTGAGATTATAGTGTACATAGCTGACTGACTGTGAAAGCAACTGAGAAAAGTACAGCACAGTCCACTGAAAAACAGAAGCCCATTTGATCCTGCTGTCCAAGCTCCCACTGAGTAGTAAAAATAAAGCATGTTCTGGTTCCCATATCTCAGCATTGACCGTAAAACATAGGTGGTTGAAGTCCAAGAATCAGCATTTGGTTCCCCTGGCACTGAGGATACTTGAGTCAAGGAAGGTATTTCCGTATTGACAAGGCACCAGTGGTAGCAACACTGGAGTTATTAATTATAGAAACATTGTTGGCACTGAGAGAGTTTCATTATTGAAAGTTTAGAGACATTTGGCATCCATGCCCAGTATCAACAGACAGTTGTCAAAGAAAAAAATGTATTTTAAATTTTTGAAACTACTTTGAGGCAGAAGTTTAAAATATCAGTCAGCATTATTTAATCACAAAGGAAATGCCAAAGAACTCTTAGAATTTATAAAAGTGTTGCCACTAATTACTCAAGACATAAACATTTGAACATAAATCATGAAACTTCCTGAAACGACAATTCAATTATTTATAGATATCTTACAAAATAAAGTTTCATTTACTGTATTCCTCATATTTGAATATGTCAGTGCTAAGTTTCAAATACATACACACAATGAAAATAATAAAGAAATTTGCTCTATTCCTCTAGAAAAGGTGTAAATTTTTTATTGGCAAAAAATGGCTACACAGTCTTTCATGTCTTAGTATAAATGTGATGTGATCCAGGTTTTCATAATTCTGGTTTTTTGTTTATAAGGTTAAAACTTCACAGCATTCTTCACTGAGTGGAAATTATTGTTGTAATGGCTTTCTCATCACATGCTATTACTAATGCAACTGGATTTGAAGGTGCTCAGTTTTTTTTGTGGCTAATATTTAGCATGTTTACTAGGCTGTCACAAGAGACTGACCACTACTATATTATCTATCCCAACTGTCAATTTGAATAATATTACTGTTGGAAATTCCACAACTACTCTTAGCAACTCTGACAGTTGGAAGTGAAGTGCAGTCAGAATAGTTTGATCTTAAGTGAGCATTCTACCTGGAGTTAACTTTTACCATACAACTATTATTATTTCTGTGATACATGGTTGGTTTTCTTATTTTTATCCCATGCCTATGTACAAGCTCCAGCATGACAATGATGTTATGGGGAAAGATGGAGTTTTATCACATTAAACTTTAGCTATACAAGAGCTGGAATTCAAATTAGTAAATGAATATGACGGTAGTTATGAATATAAATTTGAGTCAGATGTCAAAAGGAGAGTATTATTTTATTCACCAAATCTGATTCATCTTTAAGGAGAGGGACAAGCAGATTATAAAGTTTTCAAAGTAATTCAAGGAAGGGGTATAGATATCTGTTCATAGTTAGAGGCTGTTCCTCCAATTTGGATTCCTTCAGTCTAGACTACTGGTGTGATTAAGGTATTACAGCAGACAATTTAGAGATGAAAAATGTAACCATAACCCTTAAAAATATCACAGATTATACATCAATATTTGTAGACATTAGACTATGCTAAGAGACAGAGAGATGTGTTAAAAAATATGTAGAACTCATGCTTTGTTAAACTTTTTATTGTAAAACCCTTTCTTCAAAATTAATTTTACAAAATAATTTTACAAGGGTGACAATGTCAACAAAATAGTTGACTAGAGGTGTTTGACATATTTTCCTCTGAAACAAAGTGTAGAAAGGAAGAAGAAATCCAGTGGCTATTACTCTGGTGTATTTGTAACAGAGTATAAAAATACACTAGTGATATGGCTATGACCACATGGAATGCAAAAGCATGAAATGGCCTTATAGAAAACAATGAACTAAATGTGCATCTATTATCCTGGTCAAGATCCAAAAAAGTAAGTTGGTAAGAGTCCCACAAGAACCCTAAAGTATTTGCTGCATAGGAACCATTCAGATCTTATGACTCAGTCCATTTGAGGTCCTGCTAGAGAGGTGGCACTGCTCCTGGCAAAGGAGCTGCTTTATATCCCACATGTTCTTGCCAGGGCCCAAGTATCTTGAGCCACTGCATTTGAGAGCCCAGTCTGACCAACTAGTGGCATGGCCCTTCCAATGCCTCTCATGAATAAAAACTCTGTGGAAAAAAATAGCCTGGCAGAGCTATCCAGAAATGTGCCAGTTTCCCTACCTCCACTTCATGAGAAAGGTAAACAGGCCACCCTGAGCAGGTTGGCTCCCAATTCTCCCAGAGGGCTATGCACAATCCTTAAAAGCCAAAGGTTACATTCTGTGCCATTTCTATTTGTACACAGTGGAGTGACCTTGGCCAGGCATGAAGTTTTGAAACTGTTTGGACACACTATCTTTGTTAGCAAGAAAGCAGCAAATGGCTTAAATGAGACAAACAGAACCTGGCAGGCTTACCATGTCCTCACATAGGCATTACAACTGAAGAATTGGTGAAAAAACAAATCTCCCCTAACAAATGGGAAGGGCAAAGTAGAAGAGAAATCCTAGAAGCCCCAGAAACATAGACCACAGCTAGATCTCTGGCATGATTGGTAGTGATGATAGCTAAATAATATACACAAACACTACATTATTTTACTCACATGAAGACAAGGACTCCTAAATATAATTAGCATAAAGATTCTAGGGCACATCTCCACAAGAAATGCATTTACTGTGAAAGTTACTGAGAAAGTTATTTTGGACACTCACCACCAGTTGTGCAACTTTGAACGCAGGGACACAAGAAAACTGAAGAATGTTAACATGAACACTTCAAAGGAACATAATTATCTCAGCAGCAGAAACACAAAGGCAAACATAAAGAGGTTCAAAGCAAAGTATTCAAAAGTCATACTTTGTTTGTTTGTTTGTTTTTTGTTTTTTGTTTTTTCAAGACAGGGTTTCTCTGTGTAGCCCTGGCTGTCCTGGAACTCACTCTGTAGACCAGGCTGGCCTCGAACTCAGAAATCCCCCTGCCTCTGCCTCCCAAGTGCTGGGATTAAAGGCGTGTGCCACAACTGCCCGGCTCAAAGTCATAGTTTTAATAAAACTCAGCTAGATATATAAGAATCATATGCCCAAAATCTGGGAAGTAAAGAAAGAAGATTATTTTATGGTGAGAACAGCTCAAGAGAAGAAAGTTATTTCTAATATATATGTATATATCCAACCAAAATTGAAACACTCAATTTGGTAAATGTTATCAGGTATAAAGGGAAAAAAGTTAGAATCCAAAGCAATAATATAAAACTCAATGACTCATTTCCACTACTAGATATGTAACACACACACACACACACACACACACACATACATACACACACACAAACACATACACACAGAAAAATGCACACACAAACAAAATGAAAGACTACAAGTGATAAAGTACCCAAAAACAAAAATTGGTATATTTCATCTATCAACTACAGAATATAAAAAGTTTTTCTTTTGAGTGCATAAAATATTCTCTACATAGAACTGTCTGGGTTTTTTTCTTATTGTTACAAAATATGCAAGGAAATAACTTTGAAGAAAGAAAGGCTTATTTTGGCTCATAGCTTTAGAGGTTCAGTACATGATCATCTATCTCCATCACTTTAGGAAATCTGAAACACTATTTCAGAAAGGCAAAGTGACTGAGAAAGATTGCAGCCAGGAAGAAAAGAGGAAGGAAACAGAAGAGGGGAAGAGATAGATTAAGATGTAATTGTGAGTTTAAGTCCCACCCTTAGTTACCCATTTCCTCAAAATATGGGCTTGTATGTTTATATCCCATTCAACTATGAACTGAGAAGTGGACTGGTTCTCTGATGATATTAGTACTCTCATAATCTAGTAACTTTCTCAACAATGATATAAGAGCAGAAAAGGCTCTTAAGCGTAGATCCATATCTCTAGCTCATAAATTTAGCCCATTTTATTGAGTAAATCCCTACAAAAGTCTTAAAACTAAAAAGTAAATTCAGTAAATTGCAGGATGCTAAGCCAGCATACAAACCACCAACATTTCATTAAGCAACTACAAATGTTCTGGTAAAGAAATAAGTATTTATTAAAAAAAGAAAAGAAACAAGAACAAAAGAGAGAAGTGGGGAAGCTAGAAATACAATTTGTCAAGCAAGAAAATAATTGTTTGATCTTTATAAAGAAGTTTAAAAAATTAATGGAGGAAAGTAATGAAAATATTTTAAAAATAGAAAGGTACTCTAGATTCATTGATTAGAAGAATCAGTGTAGTGAAGATGACTATGCTACTTAAAGGAATCCATAGGATTAATGCAATTGCCATTTAGACAATAATATTCAAAGTAATAGAAAATTATTCAAACAAACAAACAAACAAGATGTCAATTCTCCCAGGGAACCTGCAGGCCATTCTAGACATAGAAGCAGGTAGGCTAATTGTAGATCTTTGCTAAGTGTATATGTCAATATATGGATCATTTGGACATTTCCCTGCACCACTGTGTTTTTAGATCTTCTCTATATACTAAATCCACCAGGTATTTCTTGGGATCATGCTGGACACTCAGGTCAAGAAAGCATGTGGCCTAAGTATAGATGCTCACCTCTTTTTCTCTCTTTGAAGTTGAAAACCTCAATCTCAATCCCATATGTATAGTAGACAACCTGATGTGGCATGTCCCTCTTCAATACCTGTATCTCCAACAGGTAAAGAAGATATTCTCCTTCAACCAGCCTCCTCACTCATTCTATTATTCGGGCCTCTAACTCCAGCAGACATTCTTTGGGAACCCTCTAGGCAAGCTTGACAGAGAAGCAAGCAGGCTAGCCAAGCAGATAGGTGAGCTTCAGAGCTTCATTTTCCCTCCTTTCCTCCATATCCAATTCCCTAGTCCTATCCCCAGCACTGTAGCAGACTATCTATTGTGGCATCTCCTCCCTCTCTGCCAGCATTCCCAGGTGAAGAGATCACAGTGGAACCCCTTGATTTTCTCACTCCTTGGATCATCTCAGACCCTACTTCTAGTGCATCCTATCCCTAAGTGTCAGCTTCCAATATTTAGAAACTTATTTTACCTGGAAATCTTAGAGAGGCCATAAATATCAAGATCCCAGAACAATTTCTTTTCATGAAACACACAGCAGCCACACTTCTAAGAACCAGAGAGAGCATCAAAAAGCAACTGAAAAAAAAAAAAAACACCCACCCAACAATGTCAAGACCAACATCAGCACCTAAAATTACAGTCTTCCCAAACCCAGAGACCTAGACACCAAGCATAAAAACACAATAAATAACTCCCAGGATAATATGTCTCCACTAGTGCCCAGCAAACCTTCTACAATAGGCCCTGAGAACTACAACAATTCCAAAGCTCAAGACAAAGACCTGAAAATATCCTTTATGAATATGATAGATGTCCTTAAAGAGAAATGAAGAAATTCCTTAAAGAAATCTATGAATAGACAATCAAACAGTGGAAGAAAGTGAATGAAAATTGACAAAGTCCAGAAAATGAAAATATAATCCATAAAGAAAACCCAAACCAAGAGAAACCTGAAAATTAAAATATTAGGAACTTGACCAGGAACATTAGAAGCAAGATACCAACAGAATGCAAAAGATGCAAAAGAGAATCTAAGGAAATGAAGAGACAATAGATAAAATTGATATTCTGGTCAAAGAAGATATTAACCCTAGAAAACTGACACAAAACATCAAGGAAATCTGGTATACTATGAGAAGACCAAATCTATGAAAAAAATGGGAATAGATGAAGAAGAAAACACTCAGCTCAAAAGCACAGAAAATATTTTCTTTTTTCTTTATTAGATATTTTCTTCATTTACATGTCATATGATTTCTCCTTTCTCAGTTTCCCCTCTAAAAAACAAACAAACAAAAACAGCGAGAACAAATCCCTGTTGCCTTCCCCCTCCTCATGCTTGCCACCCCACCTTCTCCCACTTATTGGCCCTGGCATTCCTCTACACTGGGGCACAGATCCTTCACAGGGCCAAGGGCCTCTCCTCCCATTGATGATCAACTTTGCAATCCTCTACTATACACATGCTGCCAGAACAATCAGTCCCTACATGTATAGTCCTTGGTTGATGGTTGAGTCCCTGGGAGCTCTGAAGGGTAGTAGTTAGTTCGTATTGTTGTTCGTCCTAAGGGGCTGCAAACCCTTCAGCTCCTTTGGTCCTTTCTCTAACTCCTTCATTGGGGATCCATTTGGTCAGTTCAATGGATGGCTGTGAGCCTCTACATCTGTGTTAGTCAGGTACTGTCAGAGCCTCTCAGGAGATAACTATATTAGGCTGGCTTGTCCTTCCTTCAGTCTCTGCTCCATAGTTAGTCTCTGCAACTCCTTCTGTGGGTATTTTGTTCCCCCTTTTAAGAAGGAATGAAATGTCCACATTTTGGTCTTCCTTCTTCTTGAGCTTCTTGTGGTTTGTAGGTTGTTCTTACTATATTTGAACTTCTGGGCTAATCATAAAAGAAACTTTTCCTAAGATGAAAATGAAAGTGTTTATCAAGGTATAAGAAGCATGCAAAACACCAAACAGACTGAATTGGTAAGAGAAAAATGTACCCTCAGCAGATAATAATCAAAACATTACACATCCTGAACATAGAAAGAATATTAAAACCTGCAAGGGGAAAAACAAAGTAACATATAATTGCAGTCCTATTAGAATATCACCTGACTCTAAAAGCAAAATGGCTAAACAGATGTGATACAGACTTTCATGGACCACATATGCTAGCCAAGCCTATAATACCCAGCAAAATTTTCCATCACAATAAATTGGTGAAATAAGACATTTTTATAATAAAATATAAGTTTTCAAAAGGAAGAAATTAGGTTGCATGAAAATAATAAAGTTCTGAATAGAAGAGAAAAAAATGTCAGAGTGAAAACATAGCCTCTAGTACGAGGATATTAATAGCTTGTAGATGAGGTATTCATTACGTAAGAGATAAGAACCAAAAATAGGGCAAGGGACTCAAAAAATATAACTAAAACATTCTGAATTCAACATGCATTTGTTATCCAAATAACTTTCCACTTTATTAAGCTTTATTTTATTATTCAATATGTAAGTACCTTTGTCTTTATAAATGTCTGTATCACATGAAGGCCTAGGAAGCCAGAAGAGGATGTAAGACCTTCTCAATCTGTATTTACAAGCAGATTGAGCCACTGTGTAAGAATTGAGAATTGAATCAAGACTTGTGGAACACCAACCAGTACTCTTAAGAATTGAGTCAATTCTCTAGCTCCTAAAAAGATGTATCTTAAGAGAGGATACATAGCCTTCCAATAGATATGTCACAGATGACCAAAGAAATGCAAACACAAATCATAATGAAATATAATTTTGTTTGTAGGATGGCTAGAATCAAAAAGGCAAAAGGCAAAATCAGAAACAAACAATAAAATCACGAGCTTCACTAAATGCTGATGCAGAAAATGGAGAAGATTTACAAATTCTTTGTGGAAATGGTAAACAACATTGATCCTTCTCAAAAATATAAAGCTGGAAATAGCCAACTATCCAGTTATTCTCCTGATTATATATGAAGAGAAGGCCCCAGATGCCAGGGAAGTGAAAGGCTCCCAGGATCCAAGGGATGACTTTAGCCAAAATATCCAACAAATGGGAGATAGAACCTGTTGAGACCACCTCCAGCAGATAAGCATGGCCTCCCAGTTGAGGGATGGAGCCACCCACCCATCTCAAAATTTTTAGCCCAGAAGTGTTCCAGTCCAAAAAGAAGAAAGGGACAAAAAATGAAACAGAGACTGAAGGAAATGCCATCCAGAGCCTGCCCACCTAGGGATCCATCCAAACCAAGACACTATTGCTGATGCCAAGAAGCGCTTTACGACAGGAACCTGGTATAGCTGTTCCCTGAGAGGTTCTACCAGCACCTGACTATGACAGATGCAGATACTCACAGCCACTCATCAGTCTCAGGATCCCAATGGAAGAGTTACAGGAATAACTGAAGGAGCTGAAAGGGATTGCAACCCCATAGGAAGAACAATATTAACTAACTCGACTATCCAAAGGTCCCAGGGACTAAACCACCAACCAAAGATCATACATGGAGGGAGCCATGGCTCCAAATACAGATGAAGCAGAGGATGGACTTATCTGACATCAATGGGAAGGGAGGCCCTTGGTTGTATTGAGGCTTGAAGCCCCAATGTAGGGGGATGCTAGGGCAAAGAGGCAGGAGTGGGTGAGTGAGTGAAGGGTCACTCTCATAGAGGCAAAGCGGAGGGGGCACAGGGATTATGGGATGGAGGATTTGTGGAGGGTAATCAGGAAGGGGGATATCATTTGAAAAATAAGTAAATAAAATAATTAATAAAAAGGAAACCACTGAATCAATGAGATATCTATAGTTACGGTAGAGTATAGCCCTAGTCCCAATAGTCAAGGTGCAAAATCCAAAAATGTACCACTTACGAAGAAATGGAGATCGTGAGGTTAAAGGGATAACAAGAAAAACAAGCGTCATTTCTGTTCCCTCATGCCTATAATCTATAAAGAGATCACAAAACTAGAAGTTAAATTTTTTAGGAAAAGGACCATGAAAATTGAAAACCTAAAAAAATGAGAGTTATAAGAGTGAAGATGATCAAAGTACTTTACAAAGGGTGTAATATGCATTTATGAAAATAAAATAGCCCATCATACAATTAGTATGTATTAACAATCTATACATAAACCAATAGTTAAAATGTATAAAAACTTAAATATTATGTCTAAAAATTGGAATTCATTTATTAATAGTAACATATATATACACATATATATATATATACATATGTGAGATTCATATGTATATGAACCCAATAATGTGTGTTTCATGTTAGTAAAGAGCAGAGTATTATTTACTAGAGCTTAGATAGTTGCTAGGGCAGACAGATGGGTACTGGAGAGAAAGCATCAAATACATATTCAAATAGAAGAAGTTTGTTTCTGTTCTGTGGCTCAGCAAAGTGACTGTGGCTTATTTAGTTCACAGTGAACAGGACAAAACAGTTCAAAGTTTTCCAGTACCAAGAAATGGTCATTATTTAAGAATGCAAAATGCTAATTAGTCATATTTGATTATCACACAATGTATATGTGTACCAAATTTTATAAGTACAATATAAACATAGTACTTTCTTGGTTGAAAATTGCCTCATGTAGCACAAGTAGGTTTCAAACGTGCCACATAGCAGGGGATTGCCTTGGACTCAGTCTCCTCTTGGTTCTGTTTCCCCATATGTGTAACCTAAGCCAAAATAAACCAAATCCTGAGAATTAAAAACAATTGAAATGAAATATTTTAAGGCATTAAAAATATTGGAATTTGCTCAAGATTAAAAATTATGTAGGTAATTATTTTTCTACCAAATACCAACATTTTTACCTGAAGAATTATCCTATGAAGAGGCTAAAATAATGAATCTGTTTAGGGCACGTAGAAATATAAACATGTTTCAGATAAATACTAAGTTAAGCACAAGACTTATTTAAAATTTTATTTCCTGAGATTTTAGTTTTACCACATTGAAGTCCATTTAGAGTACAAAATTCTCATCATACCTATGGAGAATGGAAAAGAGGACTTTGCAAAGGTCAGTATTTTACAGTTCACTCCATCCTTTAAGAATATGGCAAGGGAAGTATAGCCAACATTACAAGTCATTACATGCCATCCCTTATGAGTACTTTAGTCGGCACTTTAATGTGACATTAGCCCTTCCCTGTGGTTTAAGCTCCATATGATGAGCATAGGAGACCAGAGAGCCTCAGGAGGTCAGAAAGGTGCCTTCATCCTAGTTAGCTTCCTGCTTTCATCCCAGCCTCTCACAGAAATATGAAGTAATGAATACAAAATAGACTCACAGGAAGGCATGACAGTTGCCTTTTCAGCCCTGGAGCTCTTTGTTTAAAAATTCTAATAATTACAGGTGATAAAACTGTATCTCAAACATCAAAACTAATTTTATGGTTTGAATTGATAAAATGACAATGAATTTCTTGCTAATTTACCCTCTTACAACCAACAAAATATCTTCTTAAAGTATTGCAATCTCACTCTAGGATCTGGATTTAAGTTATGTTAGATGGTCTAAATGCTAGAATATATAACATGTTAATTCACAGAATATTGTGGTGTCTATTTCTTACCATCACGGCATTTAACTTTCCTTGTATACAGCTGATTTGGTTTCAGGCTAACTGCAGTATGATGTGTTTGATTTTCTTTTAAGAGTTAACAAAAAATTACAATTTACCACCTGAATAGGTACTACCAAGGTATACCATGTGTCATCAACTTTTTAAAACAAGAAGTTTTAGAATATATTTGTCTATGTAATTGTTCTTGTAATGAACACAGGTCAGAAAGCAGAAATGGCAAAGGAAAATAAGTGGAAGCATTATTTTCTTTGAGGATTTCTTTCACCTGTATTGCTTCATCTCATTAGCATTTCATGTAGGGTTATGCCTATTCTCCAAGGAGATTTGACAGCCTTTCTTTAGCACAGCTTAAGAGTAATTCACTATCAATGTATACACTGTGTTAATCCATAAACGTGGTACTGTTTTAGCCATATACTTTTCCCAACAACAGCACATGATTATCAAGAAAAATTATTAAACCAAAACAAAACATCAAAATATTAATGGAGGATGTCTCTAAATTACTTGTCTGCTTTCATGGCTGTCTTGTTTTAATTGTTATTTCTAAATTGAAAACACACAGCATAAATAATAGATAATGTTTCAGGAGTTGTCTCTTCATCTATGTATTCAATACAAAAAGTATATTTGAAGGATTTTGATGTTTACTTCAAAGCAAAGGAAATAGATAAATACATAGCGTGCCTTCCATAATTTTACTAGTTACAAAGTACTAACAACCTAGAAAATATTTATAAACATAAACTATTTCAGTTTTATTTGAAACTTGTCATATAAGAAATTGAAAACTACTGTTATCAAAGGAACTTACAATATATTATGAATCTGTGAAAGGTCTGGTTCCAAAACTGCCATATTTTCTGAGTAACACCCTACCCTCCTATTTTCTGCATTCAGAATTCTTTCATTTCAGGTTTTGCCAACTTTTTTACTTCCAGTTTTTATTAAATGAGTTTACTTTTGATAGTTTCATACATACACACACACCTGTGTTTGTGCATGCATGTGATTTATATTATATATGTGGTAGTTTGATTATATAGATTTACTCAAACAATAGTAGCAAGTATTTCAAATATGCCTATAACCTCTCTAGTCATAGATTGTTACAAGGTTTCCACAGCCAGGTATACATTTCTTCCTATGAGATAGACAGACCACAAACTGAAACAGAAGATAGTTGATTAACCAACAACCATTCTAGCACTATAGTATACACAAAGGCATACATTGCACCATATTTGCTTTTTAGCATTTATGTTTGGTAAATGACCCTTATTGCTTTTTATTGCTATCTGTCTCTGCCACACCTTTCTGGCACTTTGACAGCTATTGAATAGGAAGGAAGCTTCAGTTTAATACCATATGGTTTTATCTGTATTTTACAACCAGTGTGGGCTGTATTTTCAGCAATGGTGTTTTCTCTTCTAGATCTGTGGGACAGAAAGTAGTATTGATAAGAGGTGATATTGTATTTCTAGCTTCTATGACTTACATGAATACATTCTAGTTAGTAATGAACACTATTTATTTTATACTTAATACAGATGAGATAATGGTTGTCATCAATAAATAGGTCCAATATGAAAGTCACCAATGTAGAAAATGTTTATAAGACTTAAGGTTTTCAGACATGAATTTACATATAGATCAATGGAGTAGAATTAAAGCACGAACATAAAAGCCTGTATATACCTTTAAAAATCTCAAAATTGAGGGTATAATTAAAGAAATTATAATATTTTGCATCTCCTCCATACAAATGTTCTTTTATATAACATGTAAATATATTTTCTAATGTTTTACATTGTAACTGTGAGGTAATATTGTTGTGTAGAATATGACAACCATTAAATTATTGCACAGGTTCTTGCAAGGTGAATGAGTTAACTAAATAAATGAAGAAAATGGATCCCTTTAATCAAGACATATAGGAAGTCAAATTCTTATCTTGTTAATCCCTCAAACTGTATGACAATTATGTCATCCTTTCTTCCAAAAAGTAATAAAAAAGCATTGACCAACTGGAAAATTTAAACTCATACCCAATTTCAAGAGTAATTGATGAAATTAGTAGAAAACACATTGATAATATATTATATTCTATTTTCCTTGGAGAACTATCTAAAAGTTGGTGGTTATGGAGTCCTCATAAATTTTTACTATCAATTTGATCTTTTAATAGCACATACTTGGATTTTCTCCAGCACTAAGGTACATTGGGAATGTGATATACTTTGACGTCTTTATTTTCCTCTTTCATTTACTTCCATCCTTTGTTTTCAGGGACTAGAGCATCTGCTGCCAATTAGGCTCATCAACACTGTACCACAGAACTCCTGCTGGTGCCTTTGCTCTTGTTAGTGAATCAGCAGGGGCATGTGTTTGGAATGGAATTTTAACCTCTACTCTAACAGGGTCCACATAGGATCTATTCATTCCTGGGCAGTGCTTTGCAAACTGAGTCACTCACTCATAAAGCTTCTGATTTTATGGTACCCAGGCAATGAAGACTTCATTAAGACCACAGAGTAGGAGTTGGAACTTTGGTGCATTTTCACTGTTGCCAAATGAGAGATGCAAATACCACTGACAGCTATTAAGGGTCACTCTCTTCATTGTCCCTCTATTTCTAATAGAGAGTAATTGGAAACAATCTAGATGTCCTTCAACAGAAATATGATGGATAAAGAAAATTTGGTAAAATTGGACAATGGTGTCTTACTCAGGCAAATGGGATACAGACCTAAACAGAAATTTTTCAATAAAGGAAATTCAACTTTTTGAGAAACACTTAATAAAATGTTCAACATCCTTAGCCACTAGGAAAATGCAAATCAAAAAACTCCTCTGAGATTACATCTTATACATGTTAGAATACCTAGAATCAGCAAAGAAGTCACAGCTCATTCAGTAAAGGATCTGGAGTAAGATGTACATTTACATTTTGCTGGTGGAAGTGAAAACTCAATAAGCCACTATAGAGATAGGTGTTCCACTTCCTCTGAAAGATTGGAATCAATCTGTTTCAAAATCCATTCATAACGTTCTTGAGTATATACCCAAATTATGCACATAGATACATGGTCAATCATGTTCATTGCTGCTCTTTTCATAATAGCCAGACATTGGAAACAGCCTCGATGTCCCTCAACAAAAGAATTAATAAAGAAAATGTGGTACATTTACACAATAGAGTATTACTTAACTGTTAAAAATGATATAATGAAATTTGCAGGCATTAAAATATATAGCATTAGAACATCATGAATGAGGTGTCTCAAATCCAGAAAGATAAATATGGTATGCATTTTCCTTACATATGGTGATTAGCTGTGAAGTCAAGATAACCAAGCTAGAGTCTCTAGAACCAAAGAGATTAAGTATAAAGGGACTATAGGAATAAATAGTTCTTCCTGTGAAAGATAAATAGAATAAATATGGAATCATGGAGTACTGAGGAAGGAGCTGATATAGGAAAATCAAGTGGAGAAGGGAAGGTGAAAGGTGGAACAAGGAAGGAAATGTTAGGTAAGGTAGATAAAATTTAGAAGTATTTAAGGGTTAGTATGGAAACTTAATACAATAGATGCTTCCTAAAATATATACATCTACAAAGGCAATCTGAATGAAATTGTCAAGTCATAGGAAAGACTGAGTCTCAGCTGGTCATCTCTTGTCACCAAATGAAGCTGCCAGTATGAGGACTGGATTGCATCTAACTGGGTTATTGGCCAAAGGGTTCTGTCCCCTCGCAATGTTAATAGTTTGTTCTCCACAAATTTACACCAGGAAGCATATGTTGAAGACAATGCCAACACAATTTATTGAATATGGAGATCTTAAGTTGGTACTCACATAAAGCCTTCACCCCTTTGTGCTACCATTTTGGGTATAGAAAAGTACTCTGAAAGCTACTAAAAGAGAAATGTAAACACCAAGGTAATCACAAACCTTTCTATAAACAATTATGTACTGCCTACAAGGTATTCCAGGGCAATGATGGCACAAAATTTGTATGGGGTAACTGTCCAATATGATTTGACTTAATGCCAATTCTGTGAGATTGTGTGGGTAACCAAGAACTGGAGACTAGTTAGACCAGGTTCCTAGCATAAAACCAAATACTACAGGTCTAAAACCAAACAATAACAATAACAAAAAATCTGAGCCACAAAATGACTTTTAATAACATTCTAATATACTCACATATAGGGTCTTGTTCAGCCATCATCAGAAAAGCTTCAGGTGGGCAAAATACAGACACCCTGAGACAGATATTATGCAGTCAGAGACTTTGCAATATTCAGCCCTAAAATAAAATATTCATCAAATCCCTCTCCTCAGAACTTAAGAATTCCAAAAAAAGAGGATGCCTAAAGAGTGTAAGATCCAGAGAAGAGTAAGGACACCTTGGAATCATGCACTGGTGGACAATGCATAAATGAACTCACAGACACTAAACTGTATGCAGAGGACATGAATGGGTCTACACCAAATGGGGTCCTAGGACTAAAGGAGTAGTGGATACGTGCCCTCCTCCTTAATTCAGTAATAATCTCCAGGTGCTAACCTCTTAATAATTGAAAAAATACGTTCTTCCAAGGGCATCTCACCAGGACCAAAGTAATAAGCTACTTGTCATAGTAGTCTTCTTGCCCAAGATCATATGGCCAACAAAGAAATTCAACAGCAACAAAATATAAGAGAAATTTTGTGTCAAATATTCTTTTTAACTCCATAATTTTACCTTATTTTTATTTTATTCATATATTTTTCAATTTTTCTCCTTCTCTTCCTCCTTTTTCTCCTCCTCCTCCTTCTCCTCTTCCTTTCAAAAGACAATAAGATAATTGTGCTAAGTTCCTTTCTGCAAGCATAACAAAGTATCATTAACAGTGTCAGGGATTGGTGCTTGCCAGTGGAATGGATTTCAATTTGGGCAGGTTATTGGTTGACCATTCCCTAGGTCTCTGAATCATCTTTGTCCCTGCATTTCTCGTAGACAGGACAAATTTTGGGTGGAAAGTTTTGTGGGTAGGTTAGTGTCTCTCCTTCCACTAGGAGGTCTTTCCTGGCTACAGGACATGGTCACATCATCTTCCACATCCTCACTGCTAGGAGTCTCAATGAAGTCATCCCCATAGACTCCTGAAAGCATCCCCCATCCAAGGTCTCTGGCACGTCCTCGAGATGCCTTACCCCACGCCCACCCCTACCAGCTGCTAATTCTGATTTATTCTCCTGAGCCTCTGACCCTCTCTCCTGTCTCTCCCTGTCAGGCAAAGTGTGCTCTCTCTGCCTGCCTCTGTGATCCCTGCCTCCCCAGCCTTGTCTCCCAGTTTGCCCTGCCCTGTCTCCCAGCAGCCCTACCCTGTCTCCCTGTCCTGGTCCTGTCTCCTTGCCCTGTCTCCATGCTCTTGCCACTTGGCTGTGCTAGGCACTGTTTACTCTCTGCCAGCTTCAATGCCCTGGGACCATGGAGCCAGGGCCCTGCCCTGCCTCTGGGTTTACACTGGCCTGCCATCTGTCATGCCTGGGCACTGGGGACCAGGTGGATGGGGAACGAAAGGGGGAAGGGAAGGATGACCTTATACCCTCCCAGAATTCCTGTGCTCTGGGAAGTGGAGGTATAGGTATGGGCCTGCACACTCCACCCCACTGGGGCATCTGGGTCCCAGTCTGGGGGAAGGGGTGGGCAGAGATAACAAGACAGCTTCAGGGAGTCCCTTAGCCTCCTGAAAATCCAGGGATGTTGTCTCGACCATCTCGGCCAGTAAGAACAACGCAACCCGAGAGCTCTTCTTTAAGCAGTTTATTCAGGAACCTTGAACAATCTTCTGACCCTTCTGGCACCTCCCTTAGCCCTTAAATGCTCCATCCTGAGCCTATCTCAGTAGGCCACGTGGTGCATGCAGATAGGATGCCAAAGGCAGAAGCAAGCCATGCAAACAAGCACAGCCAAATAAGGAGTTGTTTATCACTCTAGCGCTCCAGCAAGGAGCAGAAGCTGGTACCCTCTCAGTGCTCTCTACAGGATGTAGTCCCAGCCTCTTGGACATTGCAGAAGCCTCTGGATGTAACAGAGGAGCTGGGAATGTGGCTAAAAGGGGTTGGGGAAAGAGGTGGCAGCATGGCTGTTCTGTGCTAATTCAAGGCAGGAGAATCTGTGATCCAAGGTCTTGCTAGATCTTGAATTATTCTTTCAGTGTAGTTGTGACTGTTTGTGCCCTACGTTAGGCACCAGCTGTGGGCCCAGGTCTTGCTGCTGCTGCTGCTGCTGCTGGGGCTGTTCAGTGCTTTAGTTAAAGGAGGCAATGCATACTCATGAGATTTTATTATAGAGAAGACAAAAGAGGCCAGCCATACCAAGTAGAGAGAGAGAGAAAGAAAGGAGAAGGAGAGGAGAGGAGAAGGGAGAGAGAGGCAAGAGAGGAAGGAAGCAAGAGAGAGGAGAGAGCAAAAAAGAGAGGAGGGAAAGAGAAGAAAGCAAGAGAACAAGAGAGAGAGGAGGGGCAAATTGCTCCTCAAATTGTGAGGCAGGGCTATCTGGCTGTGGTCAGATGACTAGGTATAGGGTCCAGCTAGAATGCTGGGAGCTTGGAGCATTGTCCATGTGACAGAACAAACATCTCCTGCAGAGTGGCTGTGGGGGTTTGGGACAGAAAAAGGAACCAGGATCCCAGGAGGCATGGCCAAACTCCTTCAGTCCCTTACAGGCAGAAATTATTGCCCACTGGGTCACCGGAGTTCCAGACCTGTTCTCGACCAGGACCAGGTTTCCTGAACAGACCACTGTCCCACATCTCCCTACACCTAATCTAGACCACAATCGTTCCATTCTACTTCCTCTCTGCCAACCAAATCTTTCCCTCTGTTTGCCTCCTATGACTAGTGAGATTCCTTGGGTCTTCCTTTTTTTTTTTATTAACAATCCTGTTGATTTACATGTCAATGATATCACAGTTTCTGGTTACCCCTTCACAACCCCCTATGCAACACCCACTCTCTCTACCTTCCCCTTTGCCTCTATGAGTGTGCTCACCCACCTACCCCACTCCATAGGACCAAAGGCCTACCCTCCCCTTGATGTCAGACAAGGTCATATATTATATATGAATCTGGGCCATTGATCCCTTCCTTTGGACTCCTTTGTTGGTGGTCTAATCCCTGGGAGCATTGAGTGGTCCATCCAGCAGATGTTGTTCTTCCCATGAGGTTACAATTTCCCTCTGTTCCTCCAGTCCTTATACCAGCTCCCTGAAAAGGTTCTGGAGCTCAGTCTGATGGTTGACTGCATTGCATTAGTCAGTGGCTGGCTGAACCTCCCAACAGGCCACACCAGGTTCCTGTTAGCAAGCTCCTCTTGGCAAAGGCAGCAGTGTCTGATTTGGTGTCTATAGGCAGGATGAATCCCCAGCTTGGGGAGCCCCCAGACGGCCTTCCTTCAGTCACTGCTCTGTTTTTTATCTATCTTTCATTTGGACAGGGACATTCATGGGTTAAATTATTTGAGATGGGTGGGTGGCCTCCATCTATCGACTGGGGTCATGTCTATCTGGTGATCTCTATAGGCCCTATCTCCCATTTGCTGCACATTTTGGCTAAAGTCATCCTCATTGGGTCCTGGGAGCCTCTCATTTCCCTTGCATCTGGGACCCTCCAGTGACTATCCCCAGTTCCTCAACCCCCATTGCTACATATTTTTATTCTATTTCCTGACCTTCTGTACCTATCTCCCATCCCCCTAGTAACTGATACTGCCCCCACTTATTTCCTTCCCTTCCTCTCTCCCTCCCTCTACATCCTGAGATCTTCCTGCTCCTCCCTCAGTGCAGGACTGAAGCATGTATACTCCTTGTCTTCCTTCCATATGGTTTGTTGGTTATATTGTTTAGCTTCTTTGAGTGTGTGGAGTGTAGGTTGGTTATCTTTTATGAACTTTATGGCTAATATTCATTTATAAGTGAGTATATACCATGCATGTCCTTTTTGGTCTCAGTTACCTCACTGAGAATATTTCCTAGTCCCATCAATTTCCCTGCAAATTTCTTGATGTCCTTGATTTTAATAGCTGAGTAGTATTCTATTGTGTAAATGGACCTCATTTTTTTTTCATTCATTCTGCAGTTGAGAGACATCTCGTTTTTTTCCAGTTTTGTGTTGTTATGAAGCTGCTATGAACATAGTGGAGCATGTGTCCTTGTGGTATGGTGGAGCATCTTTTTGCCATATGCACAGGAGTGGTATAGCTGGATCTTCAGGGAGAACTGTTTCCAATTTTCTGAGAAACTGCCAGATTGATTTCCAGAGAAGTTGCACAAGTTTGCACTCTCAATAGCAATGGAGGAGAGTTCCCCCGTGTTCCACATCTTGACAGCAGGTGCTGTTTCTTGAGTTTTTGGTCTTACCAATTACATGAGTATGAGATAAAATCCTATGGTCATTTTGATTTGCATTTCTCTACAGACTAAGGATATTGAACATTTCTTTCAGTGTTTCTCAGCCATTTGAGATTCATCTGTTGAGAATTCTGTTTAACTGTGTACCCTATTTTCTAATTGGGTTCTGTTGTTGGTGTATAACTTATTGAGATCCTTATACATTTAGGATATTAGCTCTCTGTCAGATGTAAGGTCTGTGAGGATCTTTTTCCCAATCTGTAGGATGCAATGTAGTCCTGTTGACAGTATACAGAGACTTTTTAATTTTAAGTCGTCCCTTTACTAATTGTTGTTCTTAGTATCTGAGCCATTAGTGTTCTGTTCAGGAAGTTGTCACCTGTACCTATGAGTTCAAGGCTATTTTTCACTTTCTATTCCATTAGATTTAGCTTATTTGATTTTATGTTGTTGTCTTTGACTCACTTGGAATTTTGTGCTGAGTGATAAATATGGATCTATTTTCATTGAAGATGCTTTGTTTTTTCCAATGGATGGTTTTTGGCTTCTTTTTTTAAAAAATCAAGTGTTCATTGGATGTGGGTTTATTTCTGAGTATTTTATTAAATTCTGTTGTTTAACCTGTGTGTTTCTATACTAATATCATGCAAGTTTTATTAGTGATGCTCTGTAGTACCATTATAAATCAGGGATGGTGATACCTCCAGAAGTTCTTTCATTGTACAGAATTGTTTCAGCTATCATGGGATTTTTGTCTTTCCAAATGAAATTAAGAACTACTCTGTCAAGTTCTGTAAAGTATTGTGTTGGAATTTTGATGGGAATTGCATTGAATTTAGAGATTGTTTTTGATAAGATGACCATTTTTATTATAGTTATCCCCCCAATCCATAAATATGAGAGATCTTTCCATCTTCTAATATCTTCTTCAATTTCTTTCTTCAGAGAAGTAAAGTACTTTTCATGAAGGTCTTTCACTTGCTTGGTTAGAGTTACACCATGATACTGTAACATATGAAAGGTGTTGTTTCCCTGATTAATTTATCAATCCATTTATTGTTTGTATAAGGGAGGGCTACTTATTTTTTCAAGTTAATTTGATATCCAGCTAGTATGAGAAAAGGGTTTATCAGCTTTAGGATTTCATCAGTAGAGTTTTGGGGGTTGCTTATGCATGCTATCGTATCATCTGGTAGTAGTGATACCTTGAATTATTCCTTTCCAATTTTTATGAACGTGATCTCCTTTAGTTGTCTTACTGCTCTAGTTAGAATTTCAAGTGTTATATTGAAGAGATATGTAGAGAGTGTATAGACTTGCCTTGTCCCTGATTTTAGTGGAATTGCTTAAAGTTTCTCCCAAAGCCACTTTCAACTCTAGAAGCTGAATGACTACTTCATTCACTCAATCTGCTTACCTTTGAGATTGATGATGGGGGCCAACTCTGAGGAACTCCTGACTGTGTAAATCAGCAGCTTTTCAGACCTTTGTTTGATCTACCAATCAGCCTTTGACTCTGAGGATGTAGTATGTGTGTTCACCTGGGTGAAAATATAAGTAGTGTCCTATGTCTGGCACCATCCACATAGCACAGAGTGATAAATGAGTTATTTCTGGCAGTAGCATTGTATTGATTTGTGAGTTTTTTCTTGTATTTCTATGAAACTATTACCATGTTAAGACATAGAATTACTGGATCATCGTAACTCATGTAAGAATCCAACATAAATGAGCCCTTACCTATTTTGACAATTAAGGTATTATTAGAACGTCACAAATGCCCAGATGTACTTCTCTAGACAGTGATAGAAATGATTGTTATGTATATTTGAGAAGTAATTATTTTTCAATACTTTGTTTTCATATTATCTCTCTGATATATAAATTTTTGTCGAATAATACTCTTGTTTTCATTTTGCCAAAAACATATCCAAACTTTCAATGCTTACTAATTTATATGTTACTTCATAAGTATTATGTATTTTCTCAAGTGGGTTTCTAAATGTTCATATAACTTATTTCAATTTAATTTTACATCATCTAACCATTGTACATCCATATTTATTTGAATTTTAGAAACGGATAATATACTGATTAAACATTATCTAATGATATTTGTACACATTATAATTATCAAAATTTACAGTGTCATAGGTTTTTTAATTACCATTGTTGCAGGGGTCTTTGATAGTTATAGTGACCTAGGTTTATAGGGATTTTGAAAAGGTATATTCTCACAATGCTCTTTCAAATAGACTCAATGTCTATAAAGTTTCATTTATATTCAGGTGTTATTCAGATAAAATATTTTCATGTACTTAAACTCATTCAATAGATATCTTAATGAAAATATTTTATAAAATTTTGAAGATAAAGAAAATATAAAAATTGATGCTATTTATGGAATTTTGAAATGTTCTGTTCATGGCATATTCAGGTGAGACCCTGATTCCAAGCAATGCTGCTTCCTTTACTGTGGCTGTCAACTACACAGGAAAAGAAATATTACCACATCCAAATCTCAAAATAAAACATGAAGTGAATAAATTCTTGGATGTGTTAGCTGGTTAGGCTACTAGATTAATTGAATACACATTCAACTTCAAGAGAAGAAAGACAGAAGTTCATGCTGAAAAAACATCATCTTACAATTAATTAAATATTGCCCTCAGAAAATGATTACTGTCACAAAACATCTTGATAAATCTGCATTAGCTATATTAAATATTTGCTACTTACTAACTAGATAATATAGTGATTAAAAATATATTTACGGAGTCATTGCTATCTTTTTTCATAAAAATTAAATGTCTCATACTTTTGGAGTGATGAATTCTTAATAATTTAAGGAAGCTTAAAAGTCCTGAATTTAAATCTTAATACATGTCTGAGGAAAAATAACACTTATTTTTGAAAAGTTTCCCTCTGTTTGTGTACATATATTGCACACATCTCTGCATATTTTGGAGCAAAGTAATGTTGCCATATTAAAATCTACCTCTCTGAGTAAATGATCTGTCTCTTAACCAATTCACTGTAGACCAATGCCAAACAATTCAGCAGTAAGTTGATTGACGTGTACCATATGTTCTCTCTGAAATTTGAGAGAACTCATCTAACACATATGGTGAATTTCCATTACTCTGGGCCCAAACTCCATGCCTGTATTATTACATCTGGTATGTATTACTTTATTTCCCCCACAGTTATGCTTTCACAGTTAAGACACTGAGCTGTGCCTTCAGTTTACTTTTCATTTTTTTTCTCCAGAAACATCAGCTTAAAATATTTTAAATCTTTTGAAATCCTGCTGTCAAAGATATTTGTAAATTAAATTATGTTATGCTTCTTGTAGACCAGGCATATGACATCTTTTTACCTTGAATCTTAGAATATGGAAAAAGTCTTTGCAAATGAAATTAAACTCCTGTATATGTTACATATATTATTCATCTGTGTTATGTTTTTGTTAGTTTAATTTTTGGTTTTCAGGATTTGAAAAGATAAATTTAATACTCTAAGACATTGACTGGGTGACTGACGACAATGATCTTTCTCATTTTCATATAGTAGTTCTTAAGACCACTTAGCTACCTACTTCTGTGATAAAAGGTTCACAGGTATAGAGCCACTTCATGGAATATCCAGTATGTATACAGCATAATTGAGTATAAAATTTCAATTTAATGATCTTAACAATGAGCCATAGCAGGATAGGAATGTGTGTATTTATAACTTTTGGTACATGTATTTATTTGTGTATGGGATGTATGTGGAAGTCAGAGAACAGCTGGAAGGAGTTATTTAATTGCTTCCACCCATGGACTCTGATCATCATGCTTGGTACCAAATACCTTTACCCACTGAGCTATCTCACTAGCAAATAATACCCCAGTTATCCTCATAACTACCATCAATTTCATAAAATTTCACAATATGGCCTCCTCTGTGAAAGAGCATAAACAAAGTAATTAAGAAAAAAAAGCACAAAAATATGTGAAATTATAACTCAAAATACTCCCTATTTTAAAATAACCAGTATTAGTTACATTTTAATAATACCAACAATAATAAAGCAATGACTTATTAGATCTCAATAAACATAAGAACATTTAGGTTGAAGTATATGGTTTTTTTTATATATTTCTGTTGAGGAAGAATGAACTTTTAATGACTTAAGGCAGCTTAACAAGCTCAACATTTAAGTTCCAGGGTGTAAATGTTGGGCAACAAAAGTAGGGTAAAACATGAGCAGAGAAAAAAATGTTTTATATAAATATTACCTAATTCTTCACACTCTTTTCCCTCCAAAGCTGATCTCAAACTTAAGAACTCTGGTTATACTGTGCAGTAAGCCCGGCTTCCTTGATTACTCACTGCATGGCCTACTATAAAAGGTTGAAAAGTAATTTTGAATTGCTTCCCAGGCCAAGGATGTAGAAAGCCAATCCTTTTCTTATAAACAAAATCAGATGTAGCTTTTATTTATTTACACTGAAACACTATAAAGCCACAGATGCCAGTTACTCCTCTCTTTCTCAAGTGGAGTTGTGGTAAGTGGCAGGGTTTGTAAAGGCACCTCCTTGATTTAAATATTTTCTATAGATTCCAATTTCCATTCTTATGGGGCATTTAATATACATCATTTTAATTTAAGGAAAGGAAAATGTGTAATTTCTATGAGAAAAGAAAACCTGAATCTGAACCCTACTATTCCTTTAGTCTATCCATGATATTTGCAGTCTAGCATGTAAGGATACAGGAAGAACCCCCTCCTGCAGCACAAGGGTAATAGAAGAAACCCTCTCTGTAATTGTCTCTCATTTGTTCATCATATTTTATGTAGTATTCATATCTTGGAATATTGTAAACTATTAAATACAGAGAAGATGCTGATCTTGTAAGGTTTTTATCAGTTTCTTAGGGATGCAGAAATACTATGTCACAAGCCTGCAAGTTGAAACAACAGTGATGCTGGGGTGTGACTCAGATGGATGAGGTCCTAAGTTTACTCCAAAATATTGGGTGCAAGTTGAAGAGATTTATCCCCTCATAGTTCAAATAAGCAAATTCCCTTCCTCAAAGGCTGGGTCTTCCAGAGTAGCAGTTCTCTCTGAATCGTGACCACTTTGGGGGTTGAAAAGCACATTCACAGAGGCAGCATATCAGATATCCTGCATATCAGATATTTATGTTGTGATTCATAGCAGTAGCAAAGTTAAAGTTATAAAGTAGCAACAAAAATAATTTTAGGGTTGAGGGTCATCACAACATATGGAACTGTATTAAATGGTTGCAACCTTTTAAGAATGTTGAGAAACACTGCCCTGGAGGATTAGAGGTAGAATCTATTCCGGGTCTCAACTTAGTCTTAATAACACTAATTTCTTCTTTCATACCTTTGATTGTTTGTTTGAGTTGGTTTGTTGGTTTGTTGGCTCATTGATTTTGTTTGTTTGTTTGTTTATCTTTTGGGGGGGCTGCTGTTGTTGTTTTAGACAGATTTTCAGTCTGTAGTTTAGGCTAACCCAAAACTCACTATGTTGTCCAGGCTGGCCAGAGACTTGTAACAATTCTTCTGTCTTCGCCTTTCCCTCTGAGTCCATATGTACTTCAAATCTTTTTTTTCTCTGTGACTGTGTCTGTGTCTGTGTCTGTCTGTCTGTCTGTCTGTCTCTCTTTCTCTCTCTTTCTCCCTCTCTTGATTATTTTAATTTACATTTCAAATGTTGTCCCCCTCCTGGTTTTCCCTCTACAACTCCCCATCCCATCACCCCTCCCCTTTGCCACAAGGAGGGTGCTCTCTCACCCCCTCCCCATTCCTACCTCATCATTCTAGCATCCCCTTATGCAGGAGTCTCAAGCCTCCACATGGCCAAGGGCCACCCATTCCACTGATGCCAGATAAAGCAATCTTCTGCTACATATGTAACTGAAGTTATGGGTCCCTCCATGTGTACTCTTTGGCTGGTGGTTTAGTCCCTTGGAACTCTGGGTGTTCAGGTTAGTTGATACTATTGTTCTTCCTATGGGGTTGCAATCTCCTTCAGTTTCTTCAGTCCTTCTCCTAACTCTTTCATTGGGTTCACAGAACTCAGTCTAATGGTTGGCTATGAGTATTTGCATCTGTATTGGTCACTTGTTGCCAAGCCTCTCAGAGGACAGCTATAGCAGGCTCTTGTCAGCAAGTACTTCTTGGCATCAGCAATAGTGTCAGGGTTTGATGTCTACAGGTGGGATGGATCCATATGTCTCTGGATGTCCTTTCCTTCCATCTCTGCTCCACTTTTTGTCTCTGCACTTCCTTAATATAGGAATAATTCTGGATAAAATTTTTGAGATGGGTGGGTGGCCCCATCCCTCAATTTGAGGCCATGCCTATCTACTGGAGATGGTTTTTATAATTTCTTTTTTTTTAATTTATTTTTATTCGATATTTTCTTCATTTACTTTGCAAATGATATCTCGTTTCCTGGTTTCCCCTCAAAAAAAAAAAAAAAAAAAAAAAAAAAAAAAACCCTATTCCCTCCCCCCTCCCTTTGCTCACCAACCCACTTTCTCCAGCTTCCTGCCTTGGTATTCCCCTACACTGGGGCATAGAACCTTCATAGGACCAAGGGACTCTCCTCTCATTGATAACCGACTAGGCCATCCTTTGCTACATATGCAGCTGGGGCCGTGAGTCCCACCGTGTGTACTCTTTGGTTGGTGGTTTAGTCTCTGGAAGCTCTAAAGGTACTAGTTAGTTCATATTGTTGTTCCTCCTAAGGGGCTGCAAACCACTTCAGCTCCTTGGGTCCTTTCTCTAGGTCTTTTACCGGGAACCCTGTGCTCACTCCAATGGGGTTTTTGTAAGTTCTATCTCCCAGATATTTAGGCTAATGTCACACCCATTGAGTCCTGGGAACATATTGCTTCCCTGGCATCTGGGACTTTCTAGTGGTTACCTCTAGCTCCCTATCCTCCATTGCTGCATGTGGAGCGCTGTTGCCATGCCTTAAAGATGGCGCTTGCCAAGCTGGAGTCGTGGAGTAAACAAGTCCTTATTTGGACCCAGGGGTGTGCCCACCAGTGGCCTGATTCTACGTCAATGCCTAGTAGCCTATGACTGTGTGAAGCGTGGTATGGGCTCATGGGC
>JADRCD010106304.1:0-10757 GCA_019843815.1 Montemys delectorum
TTTCTTCTGGGAAGGGGTTCTCCCACACCCCTTCCCAGAACCCTAAATTTCTTTTATTATTTATACCCCTTTTGGCATTTACCACTGTGTTTACTTAGCTTCCAATTGTGAGGCATTTGTTTAGTGAATACTTGTATTACTGCCTTGGATGACAACAGAAAATAATGTACTGTACAAACCTGGCTATAGTGAATTAGTAAATATACTGAATGCACATTTAAGGTCCAAAATAATTGTGAGAACATAGAACAATGAGCCAACTTTACCAGCGAATGTATTCTGAATTCATGAAAGGCCTTAAAAATGGAGCCACAAAGAAGAAAAAGAAGTTGCATAAGTAAATATAGCCAAACAGCTACACAGGTGAGAGATCCATCCGTGGGTATCTGTGTGGAACTACAATGCCCTATTGATAGAAATGACATCAGAATATGTTTTAAGGGTTGTGCTTCAGCAGATGCTTGATGTAAAGCTATAGTAAGCTACCAGCACCCAATGATGTCTTACCTGAACATGCTTTTTTATTTTTACAAGATGTAGTGGTCTCATTGTAGCTTATTGGAAAAATTACAGCCAGAATAATGTATATTAGTCAAGGGGAAACTCTTCCTGAGAGAAACTGACAAAATTAAATCTCTTAAGAAGCAGGATTTATAATATTCTGGGAATGACTCTTCAAAGAAGAGATTAAAAGTTGAGATGCTTTTACTCTGGGGTTGTCTCAGGATGGTCTCTAAACTTCAGAGTAGCAGAGGGACAGAGACTTGCTCTGGATCTGTGTGGAAGTCCAAACCAGTACTCATGATCACAAGGGACCATCTTCAGTTTGGATAGGGGCTCTGAAGAAGGTGTGTTCATGAGTGGCAAAAAGAACACTCAAAGTCAAATCATGAGTACAAGCTGACAGAGTGTATTCTGCTCGAGACAGCTTTGGAGATCTTCAGACATATCATCCAGATATCTCAGCTTTCAAAGACCAAAGCCCAGACCTTTATTTAGACTCAGTCATTTGCTCCAAGTTCTCTTTTGATTATCCCACAAATCAGCATTTCATGACCCCAGCCGAATTCTTAGAAAACAGACCACAAGCCCATCTTTTTTTTTTTTTATTTTTTTGTAAACATTGCAGATGAATTCAGAGATCTGCTTGCCTTTGTAAAAAACAGAAGTTTAGCTGGGTGGTATCGAATACTGAAATTACCATTCCCACCACACCTGGGCCTGGAACTAAACTCACTCTGTCCCAGACTGACCTTGAACTCCAGAATCTGCCTGCATTTGTAAGCATAAACTATAAACTTAGCTGGGTGGGATCTTGCCCTGTGATTTCCACTTCCCTAAATATCTTTATCTACTTCCTTAGTATTTTTCTGACAGTCACGGTCATAATACAGCTGCCTTTTTTCTTTTAGTTCAGTGAGGCTCCTTATACAATTCACATTGTACCCTTATATTTTGCACGGTTGAGCAATTATATATTTTTGAACTCATGTTTTCAGAGTTCTTTCCTACAGCCTTAAGAGCTGTTCTGAAAGTCATAGCATTTACCATTTTTGCTAAAGATATACATAAACCCTTTCCTCCCAGATTTGTGCTGTCTCTGATTATCATGGAGTCATTAACCTTGGCAGAGAAGACATTCTCCAATAACCTTGGCAGGGATAATATTTCCCAATCATGGAGGCCCATACCCAATTGGGTTTGTTCTAGGGATGGAAACTATGTCATGCCATTCCTTCCATGACCATGCAGGACTTAGCAGTTAGAAAATCCACAGGAAAGTATATGTCAGGCCATCTTGATAATGGTAGAGTTGTATAAGAACAGACTGTATGTCCCATGAGGGAAAGGTTACCCTGCTCACTCAGAGATCAGACTACATGCATAGAGATGGCTCAACCATATCAGGTCTACCAAATGGTCCAGAAGGTCCCTTTGCCTCTGAGTTTCATTGAAGTTATGATAGGGCTTTCCTTCCACTGCTGTATATGAACGGAGGGCTGATGAAACCATTCTGAGATTTTTGCTTTTAGATGATGATTAAAAGTCACTATGCTAAGAAAAAGGAGCAGAAGAGTTGATTCATAAGGTCATTTTAGAGAGAGTTTTCCACCTTGGTATGAGTGTGTGTGTGAGTGTGTGTGTGTGTGTGTGTGTCTGTATAAGAGAGAAACAGAGACAGAGAAAAACAAGGACAGAGTATGTATGTGTGTGCTCATGCATATGCATACACACCAGTGCATGTGCATGTGTGTAGGTCAGAGGTCAACATCAAATATCATCTTGAACCATTACTTTTTGAGACAGGGTCTCACTGTACCTGGAGCTAGATGGCTAGTCAGCCAATCCCATGGACCTGCCTACTTCCACAGTTGTCAATTACTAGCTCTTCCTTAAGTTGCTTTAACAATGGAATTGTGACTTTAATAAAACCATAGAAATTAGAAGAAAAGGCAGCATGGAATTTCTGATGAAAATGATACACCAGCATCTTCCATTTTAAAGGAAAAGTGCTTTCCAGGGGCTCCTGTATATTGATAAGTCTTTGAGATGAGACAAAAGTAAAATCTAATCTTGTACTTTTGAAAAATATGAAAGATATAAAAAAAGTTTTTTATGACCCCCAGCAGACTGAGCAGAATTAAGAATGCAGGTCAGCTGGTTCAGAGCTCTGGGTTCCAGGAACTTAGCTAACTCAGAGCCTCAGGCTGGTTCCTGAGACCTGTCCCTCCTGGCTGAACCACAATGAGGGCAGAACTAGCAATGAAGGGCAACTGGTTCACGAGGCTCTCCACCCTGCTGACCAGTGGAAGTAAGATTACATTCCTAAAATGAATATGTTCCCCTCCCTAACTGACTGAATAACTTGGGTTGGAATTCCCCTTACTCCCCCTGGTTTGTGGGTTTTTTCCTTTAAATACCTTATACTTCTTGAGCTAGGGGTCGAACTCCTCTGCCCCTGTGTGGGTTACAAGCTCGGCCCCAGTACACTGGTTTCCCAAATAAACCTTGTGTGTTTGCAGCAAGATCGATCTCTCATGAGTTTCATGGGGGTCGTGTAATCCCGAGACTAGAGTGAGGGGCCTCCTCTCTTAAGGGGTCTTTCACTTTGCCTATCTAGCAACACATTCAGAGGAACCCATGAACTACTCCACCATGACCGGCAGGGTCCATCAGAATTCATGGTCTGTGGACCACTGTAGGTTAATGGTCCCACTCTGTGCCAGCTACAGTAACAGACCCACCCATTATAACTATAATCTTCCTAGAAAACATCTGAGTACCAATATCCTCATTTAAAAGGAGGAGAGAACTCAAATCTGGAAGGAATATCATCTTATACAATTAATTTTGAGACTTTAATTTCGCCTTGGTATTTCCCAAACTTTGACTTTATCAAGAGTGTTTCAGAGACTGTTGAACTTAAGAGTTTGAGGGAATCTTAATGTGTCCAAGTTTTTGTTTTTGTTTTTGTTTTTTTTCTCTGCAAGGGAATAATGGAGTCTCAGAGGACTGGGATTCCTATCCAGAATTCCTCTGTAAAGTAAAGTGGTTTGGGGGGATTCTTACTAGGAGATGTCTCCACATATATTCAAGCTCACAGTTGTTCTTTCTGATTGTAATATGTCTCCAGTTATAGGAGTAAAGCATACATCAAGTAGCCAGGCAGCTTAGAAAAATGAGGCCAGGCTACCTGTCTTAGTTAGGTTTTTACTGCTGTGAACAGACACCATGACCAAGACAAGTCTTATAAAGAACAACATTTAACTGGGGCTGGCTTACAGGTTCAGAGGTTCAGTCCATTATCATCAAGGCAGAAACATGGCAGCATCCAGGCAGGCATGGAACAGGAGGAGCTGAGAGTTCTACATCTTTATCTGAAGGCTGCTAGCAGAATACTGGCTTCCAGGGAGCTAGGACAATGTCTTAAAGCCCATACCCACAGTGACACATCTACTCCAACAAAGTCATACCTTCTAATAGTGCCACTCCCTGGGCTGAGCATATACGAATCATCATACTACTTGACTCAACTTTCCCTGCATGGAACTCCAAACACATGTACAAAAATCAATACCCTCACTCAGTCTCCTAAACTACATCGTAGACCTTCCTGTGTCTGACCATGTGCAGGAGGAAATGAAGAAAGGCATGAGGGGAGCTCGCTTTTCTCTGGTGCTAGTATGTGTCAGAAAATCTGTAAGTTCCTGTCACTCATGGAATCTCATGTCACCACATCTATGTAAGCCTCTGGATAATGTTGTAATCTAACACATGATTCTGTAAGATACATAAATATATGCAATATGTACAAAACTATATGAGTAGTAATCGTATAGTTGACATGTATACTCCTAACTCCAAAAGACAGGAAAAACTTGGAAATTTTAGCATCAAAAAGCCCAGAGTCTGACAACTAGATGGCTCATGTAGGAGCCAAGGATGTAGGAATCTTATTCTGCCTATGCCAGTGGATGTGGTCACATGTTGTCACACAGAAATGCTGCCTCCTTTTCTAGAGCACGGTCCTCCTCCACCTCCCTGCCTTTGAGCAGTCAGATCTACTTTTAGAATTACAGTAGGAGGACATTTGACCCTTACCAGGGTAGGAGGGACGTTTGGATTAATGGCTGGCTTTGTCCCTTTGAGGCTTTGTCAGATTTGATCCCTCCTTTTGGAAAGATGGGGAAATGGAAGTGACAGTCTCCCATAGGGAGGGGACAGTCATAACAGGAAGAGCCTGACTTAACAACACCCAGCATGAGACAGAGAGTCTGAAGACTTGAACTCTAACCCCTGCTTCTCTGTGTCTAGATCTTTAAACTAGGCACCCTTCTCTCCTAAAATGAGGATCCTGTGCTCTGAAAAGAACTCACAGGTGGGGAGAGATTTTAAAAGAATCTGTCTTCCAAAGCGAGAGCCTGATTCTCGAATTGGCTGCCCCTCCCCTCCCTTGCAGTTTCAACCAGCATACTTTCTTCTACAAAAAAAAAAAAAAAAAAAAAAAGATAAGCTGGATTTTCGAATATGCGTTTAGGTCAAACATATTTAATGGTTTTCTTATTTTGCTTTCTGTGTGGACAGATTACCTGAATGTCATAGATGTTCACCTGTTCAAGGAGAGATGGGACAGCAACAAGATTGATCACCACACAGACAAATATGACAATAATAAGTTGATTGTCCGCAGAGGACAGACTTTCTACATCCAGATTGACTTCAATCGTCCATATGACCCCAGGAGGGATCTCTTCAGAGTGGAATATGTCATTGGTGAGTGTTACCTGCCTTAGCCATGATACTAGGGGGTCAAGCTGCAGAGACAGGTGGGCACCAGCTCGATTATACTCTTTCTTAGCACTGTATTTAAGACTGATTGGAGGAGTGGTTAAATCAGCCAAACACCAAGAATTTGAAAATCTAGCATAGAAGCCTGTTCAGTGAAAAAATTATTTAACTGAGTGTTTTGTTTTTCTCAAATGGTTTTGGCATCTTGGAGTTGTGACTTGACTTTAGAGTGATTTAGTTGGTGTCATAGGCTGGAAGCATTTGCAAACCTCAGCATCTGATCTCTACGTATGGAACGCTAAAGTGAGTTCTGCATGAAGGCAGTGTCCACGAGAAGAGCAGGAAGCAGGAAAACCCACTGACCACTTTATACTCTACTCTTGCTGACTGACAAGCGTACATTTCCAAGTTTCTGGAAAGTACCATTTAGCTTTGTTTGTTCCATTGATTCTCAAATTAATTTGGTCTAGCTTCCCTTTTACAAAGTCACTGTTATATGACGTATTTTAATAGACTTTCAATATCCATATGTGGATATTGAAGAAATACAGGTACAAAAAAGCAAGGGTGGCTTGAAGTAAGGAAATATGTCCACACACTCATATGAGCTGAGGAAAAAGCCAGGCAATCCTATTGATAGTGGCTGAAATAAACAAACTAATAATCAGCTGGCCTTTACAGAAATATATCAGGTTTGCCCCCAAACAGCAGCTTAAGTGAGAGTCTAATACTACAGTTATAATCAGAAATAAGACGGAAATACCTGCTATCACTCTTTGTTTACTAAAGAGCCCAAAGAGAGCATTGCTGTACGGTTTGCAGACAAAAACCATGCAAGAGGGTTATCTTCTATAAACAATAGGGAATGAAAGGTAAAACTATAATTTTGATGGTGTTATGAGTGTACATTTAGAAAACATAGCAAGGTCAAGGAAGGAAGGGACAGTACTAAAACTTCTTAAGCTGACTAGACAGAGATGAATACTTGAAAATCTCACCCTTTATTCCAGTAGCATTAAGCACTTAGATAGAAGTGTTTCCTATATAACTATATAATGGTAACTGTAATTTTGGAAGAGCAAACTAAATCTAAAAAAAATATGATACAAAGCTATATACGTGACATAAATACCGTGAAAATGAATGAAAAAGCCAGACATATTCTTAAATCTTTCAGAATGCTTCTAACAGTCTTCCAAGTTGCTGGTCAAGAGTTGCAACGTCCTAACTAAAGTAAAGCATGGGTCTTGTGTCCAACTATGTAACTTGGTAATGATAATGAATTGCGGGCTTTGGACTGCTATGCTCTGAAGAGACATTTTGTTTTGATTTGGTGTTTTCAGATAGGTTCTTACTATATAGCCTTGCTAAAATTTATTTGGGCTACTCTTGGGATAAACACCTGTGAAGGAATACAGGAGTCAGTATGGGCAGAGGAAAGAGTTAAATCACAAGGTCCCAGAGGCTCAGTGGCCTCCAAGCTTCGTAGCTAGACTAGGATCTGCAGAGTTGTCCCATTGCAAGGAAGGGTGTGAAGCCTTCTTCCCTGTGCATGGCTGGTCCTTGGTTCTTGATTGCCCATAGGGAACAGCTACAATCTTAGCACCGTAAGTTTCTTGTGTTAGTCAGCAAGACTCTAAGAGTGGGTCAGCTATGGAGAGCTGTCAGCCGCTACACCCTCATAAAAACAGAGAGGTCTGGGCAGTAAACCACACCACTATACTGAGAACTGACATCTTCCAACAAACAAAAGAGAAACCGTATTGATTTTATTTCTTCAGTATAAAAAGAGAAAACGCATAGGTCATCCTACTTTTAAGATTAAACCCTGCATATAATCAAACTAACATGTATTGGAAGTCCTTCTTAGTCTCTTTCTATTTTTTAGCATTAAATGCTGTTCCATTGTAACCCTTATGAGAATTATTACATTAGTGTATTTTCTGATTCCAAATTTACCATCACTATAAGAAAAAGAAAGCAACAGAATTCAACTTTCTACTGTTTCGTAGTTGAGAAATTACTCACATGTAAAGGAGACAATTAAAGAACCATGGATGGGGGATTTGTCTTCTGTTCTTTTTCTAATTCCTGTCATTTGAAATGTCACAGGGCCATTGCAGCAATAGCGCTAAGACTGGGATAGGCTGGAATTTCTCCAGCCCTTATCATTTTTCATCTGGAAGGAGAGAATCTCTTCTTTTAGAAGGCTTAGGGGCTGTCGAGAAGGCTCAGCAGGCAAAGGCACTTGCTGCCAAGCCTGATGAGCTGAGTGAGATATTCAGATTTCACATGGTAGGAGCAGATACGTGGCTTTCACAAGCTGCTCTCCCCACACAAAATTGCATGTGAAAAACCTTTAAATTATTTAAAAAATGACCAGGGCTGAAGAAATGGCTCAGAGTGTTGGTCTTGTAGACGCTCTGGTTCAATTCCAGCTCCTGTCTCAGTTGACTCACAACCACCTGTAACTCCAGCTCCAGGGAATCTGATGCCCTCTTCTAGCCTCTGCGTCCACTTGCACTCCCGTGCACAGGCACACACAAGTGCACATAATTAAAACTAAAACTAATCTTTCAAAAATAGAGTTATGCACAATTAAATATATCAACAATGATAGGTGAAGTACTCATTTTAAAGAGCATATCTACTAGTTGCAGAATGTTATTACTATGTTAAAATTACACACACACACACACACACACACACTTTGCTTCCAGTCCACAATTTTGTTATTGCTTCCTTCTGTTTCTCTGGAGCTTTTGTCTACAGTGGAACAGGTTAATACTAGGGAGTGTCCCTTTGTTGCTGTCTCCAGAACCTAGCACATGAGTCTTACTTAGGAGTTATTATGCCTCCTACTAAATTCTTTTTTCCTTCCTTCCTTCCTTCCTTCTTTCTTTCCTATCTTCCTTATTTAAATACACATTTAATATTTTAATGATTCCTTTTAAAATATTTAAACAAGATGATCCTAGATAAACCTACATGCATCGGATTTTCCAAGGAGAAGGTGTCCAGGAAAAATTCTCCCTCTCCAAAGGGAGGATTTGGGCATTTCCTCTGCCAGAGTTTTGCAAGCTTGTATTTGACAACTGCATTCATTAGCTGTATGCAGACACAGCCAGATGCAGCATTAGGTGGGAGGTGTTAATGAATTTGAAGAAGTGGGTGTGGCTTTTTCTCTCTCTCTCTCTCCACCTCAGCCTGTGGCAATGATAAGTCAGGAAAGCTGGAACAAGGCGTTAACTGTGCCTTTGCTAACCTGTGGCTGCAGCTGGGACTTGAGAGCAGCTGGTGGTGTTAATTTGCTGTTACTTTAACATGCCTCCCCCTTCTTCATATCTAGCTGAGAAAGAAAAATGCATTCCTTTTTAAATCACTACTATTATTAATACATAGTAATTGTACAAACGAATAGGTTCTGTTGTGGTAGTGCCACACATGTGTATATTGTGGCGCAGTCACTCCCCTCTGCTAGCCCCTACCATACTCTTCCCCTGAACCCCTTCCCATTCTACTTTCAAGCCATGTTTCTCTTTTTTGTTGTTGTTTTTGTTTCCATATATGACAGACAACATGGTACTCATCTTTCTACATGTGGCTTATTTTTAACATAGTGTCTTTAGCCCCACCAGTTTCCCTGCATGCTACCTGATTCCATGTATCTTTAGAGCTGAATAATTGCTCGACACACACACACACACACACACACACACACACTTTTTTTTTTCTTAAATCCAGTTTTCTGTGATAGGCACCTTGGTCTAATTTCATGTCTTGGCTGTAGTAAATAGCATTGCGGTACATGTGGGTATGCAAATTTTCCTATGGTACCCTGACTTGGATTCCTTCAGGTAGGTCCCTGAGAGAGGGGTAACCAGATCATAAACCTATTCTAGTTTTAATTTTTGCAGAACCTGCCAACTCTTTTTGCACGGGCTGTATTAATCTGTACCCACCAGCAGCCGTATGTTCCTTTCCTCACATCCTGTCCAGTATCTGCTGTGGTTTTTGTTTTTCTTTGGTTTTGTTTTGGTGATAAGTATTTGGGCTGAGATGGGAAAGTTACTCCAAGGCAAGAACCCTTAGTTGTGTCTTCACTAGCTCTCCTGACACAGGAGAGGGCACTTACACAGGCCTCTAGAGTAATGCTCTGATCCGTGACCAATGTTCTCTTCCCTGGGTTCAGTCACACAGGCCCAGAGAGTTGAGGCCAGAACATCAGAGCGCCTCTTAGTCTTTTCCTTGGTCTCATCATGGCCCCATGCTTCTTACTTTCTTTTTGCTGAAAAAAGTAGGGAGAAAGACATTAGCCAGGTCAGAGACTCTTACCAGGAAAACAAAACAAAACAAAACAAAACAAAACAAAACAAAAACCAAGCATTTCCTAGAAGCTTCCAAGAAAGCACTTGTGTCTCACTTGCTCCTTTCTGGGAGGGTGAATCTGTGCACATGTCTTTCTCTGATTATATCAGTCCCTCTTACATGGCTGCCACCCAAACACCCAAGAAGACACTTACAGTGGGGAAATTGTCTTCTGATCCATAATTCAGAGAGTTTGTTCAGACCTTTTGCCTCTGCTGATTGAGTCCATGATAGAACAGAATGTGTGGAGGAGGTGGCAGTTCAATTTACCTATTGTAAACGGCAAGCAGAGAGACAAGTAGGGACTGAGGACCAGGTATAATCTTTTAAGGTAGATCTCTATCTAGTGCTCTGCTCTGTCCAACTAAACTTCCCAAAATAGTATCACCACCTAGAGACCAAGAGACCAATACATGAGCCTGTGGGAACATTGCATATTCAAACCATAACCAGATATCTTCAGAGGAGAGTCATGAGAAGGCTAAGAATAGGTGTAAGGCAGGCTGGATTCCCCTCCATCTATCATTCTATGAACACAGAGGGCAGCCCTTCATGACAGTACCACTAAGGTAAGTCATTTGTGACTGTAGTCATCAAGTACCCAAGCATTTTCAGGCCTATGTCAAGTACAAACATTTTATATATATATATATATATATATATATATATATATATATATATATATAGTATAAAATATTTATATATATGTATATTTCGGTGTCTATTTCTCTCATGTCTTGAGTAGAATTTACTAAGAGTCAGCAGGGCATTAGGTTCTGAAATAGGAATGACATAGAGAAGTCTCATCCATGATGGTTTGCTCCAGCACACATCATGTGGGTGTAGAGCATCAAAACCAAAGGAGAGATACTCAGGGGACAGAAGATGAGAGCCCAGATGAGGGCAACTATTTAGAAACAAAGAAGTTTGTTTCTACATCCTGGGATTCAAGAAATATTGAGGAGGCGAAATGGATAAGACTAGTGTGAGGTAAGAGAAAGGATGAGTCAAGCACATCTCCCATGTTCTTGCTGTGATGATAGAGAAACAGGAAAGAGGTGTGTGTGTGTGTGTGTGTGTGTGTGTGTGTGTGTGTGTGT
>JADRCD010106333.1:0-10197 GCA_019843815.1 Montemys delectorum
CCCCCCCCCCCCCACACACACTCCCTGCCTGTTCTGAGAGGACCTCTGACCCACCTCCCGACCAGTCCCCTGGACACCCAAAGTAGCAGCTGGCCCCACGTCTGTGGGCGGGGGCGGAGGTTGGAATGTGTTGGGGGGAGGGTGAAGAAGGGGGCGGAAGTGGGGGAGGGGAGGGGTGGGACAGCCAGTGAAAAGACGAAAATAGAGGGGCTTGGATGGAGACAGAAATAGAAAAGAAAACCTTGAAGGGACCAAGCCAAGGAACCAGCCAGCCTTGCACTGGAGGCGCAGGGAGTCTTCCAGGTGACAGCCTTCATCCTCCACCTGGCAGGGCTGAGCGGCTCACCTGCCCCGCGTGACACCGGGGAGGACTTGGTGGCCGTGGGTGGGGCTGGAATCAGACTCCAGGGAAGATCTCCACGCCCAGCCGTCGCCAGCAGAGCCTCCTTCCCAAGGCTGGGCAGGAGGGTGGAGCTGTTTGGGGCCCCACGGGGGCGGTTGTGCCCTGCGGGTACCATCTCTGGCCTCCTCCACGGGTTCTGCTCCTCCTAGCTGCCCACGCAGAGCCACCTCCAGACCTCCGACATCTCAGAGCTTACTGCCAGGTCCCCAGGTCCCGACTGGAAAGTGGCCACCCCTCCCCCCAGGGGACTCCAGACTCTGGCAGGAAGCCATGACCCGTAATGACCTCTTTCTGCCCGCCCCCGGCTGCCTGGTCACAGAGCTCTGCCCATCTGCGAGGTTACCCTCTTGCGGCTTTGGCAAACACTACCATTCCTTGTCGCCAGCCTCTACCCTCGTCTTCTCACCCTAGGCCAGCCTGGGTATAAGCACCCGACTGGTTTTGACCTTGCAGTCACCCTTCTACCTCAGCCTCTTGAGTGTTGAGATGACACTTGTGCGCCACCCATCCCTCCCTGACTTCTTTAAGGAGACCACAGGCAAGGACAGCGGATGATCACCTGGAGTCCCTGACCGGGGGTTGTTCTCTGCTTATCCAAAGTGAGAGCATGCATTTTAAAATCTTTGCCCTTCCCATCCTCCATCCCTTCCATCAGCCCTCGCAGCTTCTTCCGGATGATTGGAATTCGTTCAGTGCAAACCTGTTCTACTGTTTCTGCCTCCACCTCCCAAAGGGTGATTATAACCAGGGTCACGGCCAGGCGCCCCACCCCCATCTACTCAAGTCTAGACTTGGGGATCTCCTTCAAGGCCCTCACCAGCTTTTCTTTTTCCTATCTCGCCAGCTTCTTCACAGCTTAACCTGACTGCAGCCGCAACACACCCTATCTCTCTTCCAAAAACACATGGCAAACTCCTATTCGTCCCGCAAAGCCCCCTCCTATAGATTGCCCTTCCATCTTCAAGTCCTCCCAAGAGGCGGGAAACAGTTGGAGAACCGGTGAAGATCAATCAACTACAAGTTGATGCGGCCAGGAAATGCCAGCGTGCAAAGCGGGGTACTCGTGGCATGCCTGTGCTAGGGGGTCCACGTGCAACGCCCCCAGGGACGCCCCCTCTTCCGTCCAGGCCCAGCAGCAGCCATCAAGCCTGCGTTGCAAAGCCCGCCCCCAAGTTTGCATACACGCGGGCAGCGGGGCGGGGCCCTGCGCCTCCGCGCTCGCGCACTCGGCTTTGCCAGGCTAAACCCCGCCTCCAGAAGGCAACCTCAAGCTATTGGTTCTTCTGGAAGACGGAAAGGAGGTTTCACCAATGAGACCTTCCTATGAGGGCGGAGCCTGGGCCGAAGCTCAGGCGGGGGCGGACAGGCAGCCCTCCCCGCGATGACGTCGGGAGCCCCGCCTGGCGCGTTGCCCTGACAACCGCGTTTCCATCTCATCGGGTTTCCGGGGGGAGGCCCCCTCCCATTCAGCTTTTTCCTCAATGGGGTGTTGTGGGGGGAGCAGAAGGAAGCGAAGGGCCTACCCGCCCCTCTGTGATTTCGGCAACCATTGCTGTCTGAGCCTCAGTTTACCTCTCCTTACTGCCATGCGCTCTACCTTGGGGCTAGGATGATTGTCCCCTGGGGTTGTAGGTCCGTACGCGCTGAGCACGAGCTGAGTGCCGAAAGCACTGTGATCTGGGGGTGTCCTAACCTCACAAGGTTGTGACACATATGCACCTTTAGGACAACCATCTCAAGGATCAGACCTCGAGGTCTCCTGGGACATCGCTCATCGCCCTGCTGGTGGATTTGGTTGGCGGATTCCTGCCTGGCTAGTGACGCAGGCGCCTCCCTTCCTGGGCTGCAAGGGGCAGCTGCCCCTCCCCCAGGCCTGACACACGGGTTCTTCCCACCCTCACCTATGTCCTGTGCCCTCAAATGTCCCCAAACATTTGAGCCCAATCACCATGAGCTCTCCAGGGATCAGGCTTGATGGGACATCCGCCTTCCTGGCGTGGGCGCGGGACGATTTGGGGGTGACTTGGCGGAGGGAGGGGCAGAGAACCCTTAAGGAGTTGTTCCAAGCTACCCATGGGGAAGGCAGCTTTTCTCACCCAGTGAGGCTCTCAGGGCGAGGACTAGCTTCAAACCACAGGCCTAAACCTCCAGGCCCAGTGCTGGGTTGGGGGGCGGGGGGCGCTCAGTTTTCTGGGCTGGAAAATGGGAGTGTAAATTACTTGTGATTGTAGGCCTGGAGACCACTGAAAAATAAAGAGAATTAATAGTCTGAGCAATAGATAACTCTCAGCTCAGCCCCTACCCCCGAGAAGCACCTTATGGGGCCCTGAGGAGCGCTAGGTTGGCTTGCCAATGGGGGCAGGAAAAGGTGGGCGTCCACCTTGGCAAGTTCCCAGGCGTAACCAGAGACTGTTGTGCCCACATGGGGCATGGCTGGAGCAAAGGCCTGGAGGTGCATGATCCTCATGGGTGGAATGCGCAGGTGTGGACACCGAGAGGCAGGTCACAAGAGGCTGGTGAGGGCTAGCTCCCTGAGAACCTCAAGTCGCAGCTCCCTTTGCAACTCTAGCCAGGGGCAGGGGCAGAGGCAGAGGCAGAGGCAGAGCGTGCGACTCTCAGGCACTTCCCAGTTTCTGGGTTGGAGCAATGCCTCCCACTCCTGGGAGCTGGGAAGCCCTGCCCCAGCACTGACTCCCAAGTTCCCGTCTTCAGCCCACTTCAGAGCCAGGAACTGAGGGTGAAAGCGTCGCCCAGGGCAAGCCCCGGCCCCACACCCAAAGGGACTTCCGGCCTTGAGTAGCAGGAAGTGGCCAGGCCCTCCCTCCCTCCGCCCTAAGCAGCTTCCTGCCGGTCCCAAGCTGGGGAAGCGAGCAGCCTGGGAAACCATTTGCGGGAACCGGGGCACGCTACTCACCAGACAAGGGGCCTGGGGACCCCTAAAGGAATCAGCAGGGGCCAGAGCTCATTTCTCATTTTCGTTTATTTGAAATTCGGTGCTCGTGTAAGGTTTTTCTTTTCCCCTCAAAATTTATTTCAATAAAAGGAGACTTGGGCGAGGTGGAACCCCTACAGCCAGATTCTTCCCCCCCCCGCCCCCCCGAGGGTGGCTAATGCTATCTGGGGAAGTCGTCATAGGGAAGAGAGAACCATGGGTGGGCTCCTGCCTGAGGCCTCCACCCTCAGCCCAGTGGACATATCACAGGCAGCTTAAAAAAAAAAAATCCTAAAAAAAAAACAAAACAAAAAAAACAACCCAAAACACACATTTAAATAGGTATTCAAGACAGCTTAAAAAAATGCACCCACTCACCCCCCCTCCCTTTTCTTTTTGGGAAGAAAAATTAGAAAAAAAAAAAACAAAAACAAAAAACCAAACCTTATTCTTGCTTGGCCTCTACTGTTCAGGATCCCCTTCCCACCCACCCACCCCAAAAAACCTTTACAGCTAGTCAACACACGTTCACATCCCAAACCATTAAGGTTTAAACACACAGTGGGGGAGACAAGGATGGGTTCACAGCCTAGAACAAAGGAACAGTGGACAGGTGGAGTCTAGACAACGTGGACAGATGTCAGGGGTGGGCACACATCCCATTTATCACAAAAATCTCAAAGTGTGGAGGAAAACTCCCCACAAGATTCACCCCTGCTGTATTGGCCCCAACTCGAGGGAAGGGCTCTTTCACCCATGGAGCCAATGTGGACCAGCAGTGCACCCTCCCCAGGGCGGGGTTAATGCAGTCACAGCTCAGCACCCCTCTTCCCATCCCAGCTGCAGGCTGGGCCTGGAGAAGAGGTACGGGGGTGTCTTTCTGGGCCCCCCTCCTACAACCTACCCCAGTTTCTCTCTCTTTCTTTTTTTCCTAGAGGATAGCAACCATTACTGGCTCAGTCAGAAAAAATGAAATCTATAAATAGTCCCCCAAGCTCCATTGGGAAGGAAGGTTAGGGAAATAAGTGGATGTGTGGAGGAAGGGAGGAGACAGTGAGGCCAGTGTCCAGAGAGGGTGGCCGGAGGCCTGTCCATTCTTGTGAGGAAAAGGAGCACCCCCCCCCCCACCTGACCAAAGGACAGCCACCTGCTTCAGCTTTTTCCATCGAACTAGTTTTTGTGGCAAGAGCAAGGCCAGCCAGGCATAGCGGCAAAGGCCTGTCATTGTAGCACTTGGGAGACTGAGGCAGGAGGAAGGCTGTGAGTTAAGTGGGCTTCGTGGATAAAGGAACCCTCTGTGAGTCTATTAGCTTTTGGGGTGGGAGGGGTGAGGGATCCAGCTGGCCTGGAACCTTGGCCAAGTCTGCAGACGGGGGTGGGGGGTGGGGACTCATCCTGGGGTCCCCAACCCTCATCTGTAAAGTGCTTGGAGAATCTACATTGAGTTAAAAACCTGAATTGGGTTATGGAAGGGGGTGGGGAGAGCTAGGCAGAGCGGAAGGGCTGGGGTGGGTGGCTTCCTCCGTCTGGGCCATCTGGGAACAGACTGCTACATATTTGGAGCTGGAGAAGGTGGGAGGGAAGGGCCCTGTCGCAGAGGCCGTGACCATGGTAAGGGAAGGAAGAGAAGTGGGCATGTGACTAGGGATGCGGGGCAGACCACTGGGAGCTAAAAAAGAATCAGAAAGGCTGGTAAGCGGCAATGGAGGTGACCTCGTGCCCCCCAGAGCCGGGCTCCCCAGAGCCGGGCCGCTCAGCGTCCAGTCTGTGGCGTCCTCCTGCCCCATGTATGGGATAGGGGATGTACAGACCCAAAGGACTGGATCCTTTAAGCCACCACAAACTCGGACTGGATGTCCGGGTTGACTTCAGGCTTCCAAACTGAGTCCTCGAAGTCGAGGCCCAAGCCTGTGGCCTCACTGGGGCTACCTCCACCCCCACTGCTGCTGCTGTCGCTACGGCCAGCTTTGCGGCTGGGGGTCCAGTGATAAGGACCCCTGGCGTCCCGCCGTGCCTTCCTTCGCAGGCGCTTCTGCTGCAGCAGGAGCTGGAGGCGTTCCACTTTGCATCGTGTGGCGCGGTTCTCTGTCTGTCGAAGACGGTCTCCTACAAAAGGAGACAGGCACCTGTTAATCTTTAGCGCCCCACTGAAGAGGCTGGAGCACCAAATGTTGACAGCAAGGACCTTGCAATGTGCAAGGAAGCACAGAGCCCCAGTCTCTCCTCTAGTTACTGGAGCATGCTGGGAGAGCAGGCAGGGATGTAGGCTGAGTAAGTGTTGCACAGGGCTTTAGTCACAGAAGAAATGCAGGAAGTAAGCTGGGCTTGGTGGTGCACGCCTTTGATCCCAGCACACAGGGAGGGGAAGGAGAGGCTGGGGGATCGTAGTGAGTTCCAGGGCAGCTAGAGTTACGTAGTAAGACCCCGGAACAAAAGAGCAAAAGGAAAAAAAAATATGCAAAGTATGGTTGGGTATACCTGTCACCTATTACTTAGGAAGCAGAGACACAAACACTCCAAGTTCAGGAAAACCCCTCTGAAAATAACAGGGCTGAAGGCTTGGTCGAGCGGGAGGGAGGGAGGGAGCCTGAGGAGAATTCCCAGGGAGGGGCTGGGGGGCCTTGCTAATGAAATAGAAAAGCCAAACAAAAAACCCTAAAAGAACCCTGTTTCCAGAACAAGTAGTACAAAGCTTGTGCCTCAGTTTCCTCTTGTGAACAGGGCTTGGAGGCAGGTGATCTAGGTAGGGCAACATGTATACCACCACCCCACAGCTTGGGTTGGGGTGGCCATGTCTGGCACAATCTGGGGGGCTAGAACTGAGTCAGTCATTCACAGAAAGTGCCAAAGGCCATCTGGAGAGCGGCCTAGGGAGGGGGGAAGGAAGTGGGGGGAGCCCCCTGGGGCTCACAAGGAGACACTGTGTAGCAACAGTTGCCTCCTTTTCTCCTAGCTAGGGAAGGTCTGGGGGGGAAAGCAGCTGCCAGCTCCAGGGGGTCCCCTGACAGGTCAGCTGTCCCCTCACAAGCCAGCACACACAGAGGCAGCCTTGAGGAAAGGGAGGCTGGGGGGTGGTGGTGGTGGGACTCACCAGGGGGCTTGCACATTCGGATCTGGCTCTGGCCCTGGAGCAGGGATGTGGGGGATGTGGCTGCCAGCTTTTCACAGGAGGTAGTTTTGGGGGTGAGGTCGGGGGCTGGTGAGGCAGGTGAGCACTGAGCGTGGCAGCGGAGCTGGGTCAGTGAGGGTGGCATGCCCTGGTAATGCCTCGTGGCACTTAGGAGGTCATTGAGTATCTGCAGAATGGTGCCGATGTCACGCCGAGGCCGCCCACTACTGTCCTGGCAGTTGGGGTGCAGTGTGCCTGTAGGAGGAGAGGAGCATGAGCCCAAGTCGTCAAAGTTCTAGAAGTGTGTCAGCCAGCAAGAAAAGGCAGACACATCTGTGCACACTGGGTATGCAGGTGTCCAGGTCTGGCGGTATACACGTGTTAGCCTAGCTACTCTGGAGGCTACGGGGCCACAAGCTCCGAGCCAGCGCTGGGCAGTGGTGGTATACACCTTTAATCCCAGCACTCGGGAGCATGGGCATAGGCGTAGGGAGACAAAACTCTGCAAGTTCAATGTCAACCTGGTCTATAGAATATGTTTCAGGACAGCCAGAGCTACAGAGCAACTCCATCTTGAAAAACACAAACAAAACAACAAGAAACCCTCCAAGGAAGATCCTATCTCAAAAAAAAAAAAAAAAAGTAGGCTTGAAGCCTGACTTAGGGTAGAGCCTCTGCACAGAATCCCCCACTGGGGAAGGGGCTGAGGGTGTGGCTCAGCAGAATGTGGCCTAGGTAACTGTCCCCAATGTCCCAGGGAAGCTCACATGACCACACTCACAGATGGCATGCCCTATGTGTCTAGAAGCACACAGGTGCACACCCCAGATTCCAGAGGAAAATGTTCAGTGACCACAACCAGCCCATAGGATCTCAAGTTTGAGATACGAACACCACTCGTGTGTGGTGACACCTACCAGAAAAGGTCCCTGAGAAGACCCCTGGAGCGTGGTTCACGAAGCTCTCAATGACCGCACCGGGTTTGCGGGATCGAGGGGTGGGGCTGCTGCCTGGGGTCGATGTGGCATTGCTGCTGGCGGGTGGAGAACAGTCCATCTGCTGGTGGGAGATTGGCAAATGGATATTGTTGTGATAGGTCCACTCCTCGGCTCAGATTTCCCCAGCCTCTAGGGCAGTCAGTGTCAGAGACTGTCCAGGTTCCGGGCGAGCTGTATCAGCTTAACAGTGTTTGATACAAAGTTACCAGCTGGAGCCCTCAAAATCTACCCCAGTGTAAGTATCTGCATGCATCCTCACCTCAGGACAGGTTGTGGGAGCTGCGTGGGATCGGAAGGAGCCAGCGGTGACAGGTGAGGGGGATGCAGGTGAAGAAGGGCTGCTGGATACTGGGGGGACACGGGCGGCACTGGACACTGGCCTACAAGGCGAGGACACTGAGGTGGCTACACTGGAGTCTCCCCGGGCGGCGGCGGCTGCTGCAGCAGCAGCAGCAAGCACATGGCGATGCTGGAGTGGGGCGTGCTGGGCAGCCAGTTGCAATTGTACAAACATCATGTGATCCCCAACTCGAAGGGCCAGGGTCAAAGGCGAGCGGCCTGACAAGAAGTCACTGACCTGAAGAGACAAGTGGGAGACCTCATCAGCCAATGCGGCTCTCACCTATGATGCCCCCAGCCCAACCCAGCCCAGCTCTCCCCGCAGTGTGTGACCTGGGGCCTCTCGCCGCCCCTCTCTGGGCTCTGGGGTCCCTGTCGGTGCCACGGACGCTTAAATAAAATCAATCTGTATTTCCGGAAGCCTCCTCCGGCAGCCCGGCCTGGCCCGGGTGTCGCTGGGGGCTGTGGGGGGGACAGAGGTGGGTCAGATTGGAGCCCCTGGCTCTTCCCAGCCAACTTGGGTCTTTTAAAGGGGAAACTGAGACCAGAAGAGGTGGGGCCCAGCTGATGGTCACTGCCCTCCCTGAAGTATATCGCACCTGTCCCTTTCCCACCTCAGTCCCCAGATCCTGTCTGCCTGTGAATCTAGCAGAGGAGGATCTTGTCAAGCTATCTTTCACAGCTAAGCCATACACAAGAGGCAAGCTGAATCCTGAAGAGACTCCTCAGTTAACCTTTGCTTTCCCAAGATAAATGTTTATGTGTCCTCAGCTGTGAGAAGACAAGGGGAAGCTTGGAGCCTGTTCCCGAGGCCTCCACATGCTCTGGTAAGCAGCTCTCTGACCTGCCAGTCGCTCACACACGCACCCCCACTCTGTGGGGGCTGATCTGTGGGATTACCTGACCCTTGGATACACTGGGCACCCTCCCTCCCACCTCTGGGGCCCTGGCCATCAGCCTTGTTCTCCCCAGAGGCCAGGGTGGGGGGCGGAGGTTTCTGAGAAGTGACATAGAGGCTATGAGTCACACCAGACCGCCTGGCAGAACTCCCTCCCCTGGCTCTGCTGGCAGGGGGCTGGAGGAACCTTCTCTACTTGGAGCCCGGTTGGGAGGGGACGAAGAACTGAGTGGGCAAGGAGGCAACAGACTCTGAACTCCCCAGTCACGCCACAGATCCTCAATCTCACCTCAGGGAAAGACCTGAAAGTCTTTCTGAGTACCTACAGTCGCCCCCTTCTCTGGTGAGGAGGGCAAATGGGAGCCCAGGTGAGAATTTCTACTGTGGGAATCTCACCACCCACTGACCCCCCCCCCCCACTTCCTCATGCCAGGCACATCTCCCACAGGCCAGAAGGCAAATCTGCTCAAGGTTGGCCCAGAAAAAAAGCCCCTGTGTCTGGTTTCTAGGACCTCCTTGTTCTCCCCAGATCCCTCCCAGAGAGGCAGGACCACTCAGCTCTGGAGCCCTTGTGCCCACCACACGGGGTGGCAGGGCTCAGAGTGAAGGCCTTAGACAGGAAGGTTTCCTGTGTGTAGGCCCAGGCAGGGGAGTCCAGGAACCCTGCCCAGTACCCTGCAGGCCAAGCAAGCAGCAGTCTGCACACCCCCACTCCCCCAGGGCATGCCGAGGACGCCTGTGTCACTGTACTAGAAAAGCTAGGGGCTGCTAGCAAGGAGGGCCCAGTCCCCGCCAAGAATGTGAGGAAAGGGGGAGGGGGAAGCCCTCAACAGAACTGGGAGTCCTCCTCAGAGCCAGGCCCAGCCTCCCCCTGGCTGCTTACTAAATATTTTCTTAACATCCTGCGGAGGCCTCCCTGGCCCAGGGCTGGGTGCCCCTGCCTGTCCCTCCCTGTGTTGGGGCAGAGAACAAAGACCAGAGAGAAGAGGGGAGGAGACGGGGTGACTCCCCACCCCTTTGCACTGGCAGAGTAAAGTTTTGTCATCCTGTTTCCACAAAGGTGCAAACGCAACGAATGAGCTATCCTAGGGGCTGTGTACTCCACACTGGGAGAGTTTATGGGGCCTGTGAGGCATGGGCCAAGGTCACCCACAGTCAGTCAGGGCTGGTCGGAAGATTGGCCCTTCCCCCCCACCGTGGCAGCCACCGTGGGAGAGAAAACTTCTCAAGGTCAGGTGGTCAGGTGCTGGGGAGGAAGAGGAAGCGGGGTGACCAGGCCAAGCTGGCATCAAGGCGGGGCTCTCGTCCCCTCCCCCACAGGCCACCAGGGAAGCACAAACAACTGGAGGCTCTCTACGGGTGTCCTGAGAGTTGCCAGGTCTCTAGGTGTGGCCGCTGCCTCTACTCTCCCCCTGCCCTGGTTAGAGAGAGGGTGGCGGGTCTTACCTGGGTCTCAGTCAAACTTTCCAGGGCTTGCATAACGGACTGTTCGGGTCTCGAGGCCTGGGACTACAAAGA
>JADRCD010106339.1:0-10180 GCA_019843815.1 Montemys delectorum
ACTGTGACCCCAATTTAAACTCCTGAAGCCTCTTTTAAAAGCTGGTGCCCTTGTAAACTATTTTTAGAGGCTTTATTTATAAAAGCAGTGTTCTTGTAAGCTATGGAGTAATATTTTTGAAAAAGCTTTATTTAAAACATTTCCAAACTAGTAATAGCCCATGGCCAAGAACAGTGCTGTAAGACAAGAAAACTGTGGTGTAATCACAGAATGGTTAGGACACAACAGTGATGGGTAAACCACAGAAACATGTAGCAACATGCGTATGTCAGACCCATAGGCATCAACGGCAGAAATCAAACAGAGCAGTTACACTCACTAAATGACTGGATGCATGTGGATTTGGGGAACAGACAAAATACTTCAGAGTGATAAAAAGGGGATGCTATTTGTACTTGTTCTGATAATAACTGTGAAAGTACATCCTAGAGCTCTCTGGGGTGCTGGCAATTCTACTTACTAGTCCTTGCTATGGTTATATGGAAACATATCTAATTCATAAAGCTTCAATCTTTAGAATAGTGCACATCATTGCACGTGCATGAGAAAGCAAGGACATGATGAACACAAATCTCAGACTAGAATTTACCTGAGATGAAAGCTAACGAGAGATTGGTTAGGAAGAATATGGGATGAACAATGAGTTAACAGTGTCATATTTCTTATTTACCATATTTGCAAGATATTTTGTAACAGAATAAAAATGATGACAAAAGAATAGCATTGCTATTTTCCCTGATTAATGGAAGAGCAGATGGCCCACAAACCTTCAAAGTGTGCATTAGGTCCTCTGTATACACTTTATTTCATCACATTATAATGTTCTCTGGCATATTCTAGTGCTCTACTCTGGCTAAGACACATTTTCCACTAGGATGAGCTCATAAATATTTTCTTATATTTATCCTACATGCTAATGAAAGATAAGAAGTACATTTTCTTCAACATGTTCCTTAAAATGCTTGGAACACTTTTGTGCTTTCTACACCATATGTCAAAATCTTATGTTCTTTGATGTTCAACAGCAAGAGCTAAAGTCTTCAGTCAATACAATCAAAGTACTTGCCTACTAAATGCACGTGATATTTATACACATTTAGAGGTAAGCTGCACTTTTTTTGCATTTACACATTTTGATAACATACCAAATGGCTTGATCTAATGCGTGCTAAGGTACATGAAGTGTTCTGTTTCTAACTTACAGATCTGTAGTAAGGTAGTAGGAAGAGGTCCCTAAGCACACGTCTGCTTGGCTATGTTACCTTCCCTTCAAGCACCCACAGGAATCTTACATCTTAGTTATAAAACTTAAAAATATTTTTAATTTAGAATAGTTTATGAAAATGTTTCTTTTATGAAAAGTAGAAATTAGACCACTATGTTATTTTATATTTCTCATGATCACATTTATTATTGTAGCATATGCTTCATTCAGTATTTGTCATATATAGAAAGATATAGTCTTCCTTTGATATTGACAGAAGATTGTTGTGAGAGCCCTTAAGAATATCAATATTAATCATGTGCAAATCCTTTAAATAAAATGGTATTTGCACAAACTATGCACAGTCTCTGTTATACTTTAAATAATCATTTATAAAACTAAATACAACATAAATGCCATGTGAACATTTAATATTTACTATCATGTCTTGCTTAGTGAATAATGGCAACAGAAATTACTATACATGTTCAGTATATACATAATTGAAAAAGGTTTTTTATTTGATTTTGATTGTATATGTGTATATATGTATATATTTGATTATATATATACATTAACATTCTTATATATGTAGTGTTATGTCAAATAAAGCCTTTGTATCTGACTTTGAGTAAAGTGTTTCAGAGAAGTCTTCGCTATGGCTGGGTTAATTAATAGAGGCTGAGAAATTGTTTTGAGAGTGTTTGAACCTTGAGTGAGCTAGTTGGGGTTCAGTCTTTTGTCCAAGAAGGCTGAACCCCTCTGCTACTTTGGAAAAATGAAGGCTTAGCATCTTACTGAGCTTCTCTCTTTACTGCAGTACCCACAATCAACATCAGTCATTATATATGTATATATAGTATATATACATATATATTAATATATTTGCATGGACATATTTATATATCTAATATACCCAATATACTGTATATACAGATATAGGTGTCATATATGTATGTATATGTATATGTGTATATGTATCTGTATATATATCCAAATTTTCAGGTGTTTAGTGCATTATTGTCAGCTTAAGCTCCACCTTGACGTGCTTTACCTTGACTTGATCTCTAGAGCTTGTTCATTATATCATAGAGATGTTAAACCTACAGATCAAAATCCCTCTGTCTTGCCTACTGTGGACCAACTACCTTTCTCATCTCTGCTTCTCAATTTCAAGAACAAGATTATTAATACAAACAGTGAATTGAACTGGATGTGGTGGCGTACACTTTTAGTCCCAGTACCCAGATCTCTGTGAGTTTGATGCTAGTCTGGTCTACATAGTAAGTTCCAGGCCAGCCAAGGTTACACAGTTATGCCTTATCTATAAATAAGTAAGTAAGTAAGTAAGTAAGTAAGTAAGTAAATAAATAAATAAAATAATGAAGGAAAAATTGGCAAATTTTGTAAGCTTGTAAGCTAAAACCAAATTATATGAACATTCAAGTACCACATACCAGTGTATTTGCCTATATAAAATAAATAAATAAATCTTTAAAACAAAGTACCTACGGTAGAGTTGGGAAACATGGGTTGAATTTGATCAGTGACAGCTATGGGCGTATGGTGGAAATATGGTCCAGAAACTCATTAATATGCAACATTAACATGATCAAACTTTTGAAAAAACACCATCGTTTTGGAGGGCTGAAATTATGAAGGCATGTAGTTCAACTTTTTGATAATCATCAAGCAATATTGTTAAAGATTACTGCAGCAGTTTGGCCCCTTAGATTCACACACCCGTTTGAAAGCTTGGCTATAGGGAATGTCACTAGAAGGAGGTGTGGCCATGCTGGAGGAGGTGTGGCCATGCTGGAGGAGGTATGGCCTTGTTGGAGGAAGTGTGTCATTGTGTAGGCAGACTTGGAAGTCTCCTATGCGCAGGCTCTGGCCAGTGTGGAGTCAAGTCGTCTTCCAGCGGCCTGCAGAAGACAATCTCGTCCTGGCTGCCTTTGGATCAAGATGTAGATCTCTCTGCTCCTACTCCAGCACTAAATCTGCTTGCAAGATGCCATGCTTCCCACCGTGACGATAACGGATTAAACCTCTAGAATTGTAAGCCAGCTTATTTATTTATGTATTTATTTATGTATTTATTTATGTATTTATTTATTTTTGGTATAACATATTATGGAATAATACGCTATATATTATATATAATATGACATATAAATATATGTTTAAATATTTCTTGACTTGATATAGTGGGTTTGGCCTAATGCTGCTTGTATTCTAATGTTAATTTGGTTCCCCCAAGACTGTTTGCACAATGGAGTCCATATGGAAGACACTGAAGGACGCTGTCCCCAGTTAATTCTGATTGGTAAATAAAGATTCCAGCAGCAGCAGTTGGGGAGAAGACTCCTAGTGTGGGGTTAGGTTTCCAGACTTGTGACCACAAGGAAAGAGAGGAAGGAGAGAGCAGCCATGCCTTAGAAGAGTGTGCAGGAGAGGAGAAAGATGCCTCCATGGGTTAGCTGAGCCATAAAACATGGCTATGTGGGCTGGCCAATTGGAGCTAGGAGCAGCCTAAATGAAGCATAATAAGTAATAATAGGGTTATGGATAGACAGTAGATTCTAACAGCATGGAGGGTAGACAGCTGTCCAGCTACTGTGCTACATAAGGCATATTAAAATAAAAGCTATGTGTGTGTTTCATCTGGGAACACAAATGGTCACAGGCAGGAAGGAACCCCATGATGGGATTTACTAAAATATTCATACTATACCTTGGCCATCGTGTCTCTTCATAGCAATCAAACCTTAACTAAAACAAATACTAGTGAACATTACCTCTGTTTCATAGCAAGTTTTACAAAAACAGGAAAGAGTTATAATTACCAAGTGTTTGGGAATGCTATTAAGAAATGAAATATGTCAGACGGGACTAGTAAGTACACCCATGTCTAGAGAGCTTTGTCTCTGTCAGCAGACTCTCCTACTCCACGGTGATAGATGATCCTAGCACCATGAGGAGTCATTACCCTTGATGTGAAAACCTCTCCAATCCATCTGCGTTCCATTCCCTCCTTGGTTTTGTATCGCTTATTCTTTCCACGTACTATGTGGTTTTTCATCTCAACTCAGGTGCACTAGCAGGCTTCAGAGTTCAAATAATTTTCCTGGGACTTCTGCTTCATTTGGTAGACAGCTTTATTCTCACCTTATAGTGGCTTCTGCCACTATAGCATATATTACATAATTACATCTCATAATAATTTGGACTATCTACTCAGATACACTATTTCACTGACTTCCTGACAGTCACACTGTTAATATCATAACCTTGTGTCTTCAGTGACATGGTGTAGATGCACAATGTACATGTTTTTTATCAAATACGCTTCTAACTGATGAAAAACTTTAATAATTTTATTTTTCTACCTCTAATTTTAGTTTAAAGTTGAGATCTAGACACCCACGCAGTAGCTCACAATGATCTGTAATTCCATCTTTAGGGGTTCTGATATCTTCCTAGATACATGTAATAGATAGCATACTAGCAGAAGAAACAGTTATGTATAAAAAATAAAATAAATAAATACAAAGATAAATTATAACTGCCTGCCAGTACCTCAGAACCACAGAAAAGAGCGTGTCAGAAGCCCTGAAACTAGAGTTACAGAGGGTTGTGAGTCACTTGGTAGATGCTGGTATCGCGGTTTGGGTCTTCTGCAAGAGCAGCAAAGGCTTTTAATCGTGGAGCCATCTTCCCACCTTTGGGAATTATGTTTATTAGTGGGAGTTTTGAAAAGCCATGGAGTTCCAAATACTGCATATTTACCTTTTTAAGATTTAGCACAGTTGAGTTACCTTTTTAGCATATCCATATATGTCTTTCCCAAGAGACAATAAGGTTCATGAAGCCAGCATGCCATCTATTGTATTCTCTAGTCCCATGGGTGTCTGACACAGTAACTGAATGAATGTGTAAAATGAAAGTCTTTGTTCATTGTTGGAAAGAAATCAACTTTGACTTTTGAAGACTCTTTCCTGACAATATACAATACTTGATCTACGTTTTTAAAGGATTGTAAAACATGACAGTGCTGAAAGACATACTGACATTTTTGTCCCAATTGTAAGTTTGGTATCTCTGTGTTGATACCTTCTGAACAATATGACTTTAACCGTATTGGCTGAGTTTAGATCTACATTTGTTCATTACAGGTCCATTTGCTCTTCATCTGTAAAATGGAGGACAGAGACTTGTCCTTGCAGAGTTGACGGATAGTTGAAAGAAGACATAGACGTATAGGAACCTCCTCCCACACCGTTCCCAGTGCCCATCTTCGAAATGTGTGGAATAGTTTTTTTTTCCTCCCAGGAATTTTTCTTTTCTGCTTTTTGATTAGAATTCTGAATATGTTATTAGTGTCAATGAGATGTAGTAATATGATACAAATTAAAGCATTTATGTTAGTAAGAGTAATTTGTTTTTAAATAGTTTCAACTTTTGCTTATTTCCAGATTCCCTCATGAAAATATAAAAACCTAGGCTACAATTCAATTTTTTGCCAACATAATTTTTAGCAGTTACTATTTTTAATATATTAGACAAATAAAAGGAAAGGGAATTAATTTAACTCTCAGTTTCTGAAGCTCATGATGTGGAGGGTGGTGTTGAAAAAAAATGAAGAAGATAACATGATGGTAGCCAAGATCAGGAGGGAGGGAGGCAAGGAGGATGTGTGGGGAGAGGGGGACAAGGATAACGGCTCCATTTGCCCTCTGCGTAGGGGCTAAAGCTTGTGGTATAGTTCTCGCTACATGCAAGTTATTCCCTTGCAGATGCACCCTCATAGACAAACCCAGAAATGATGTGTATTCTGCGTCTTCACTCTTTTCAGTACAACAAAGTTGGTAACCAAGACTAATCCTCACAGATTGAGAATAAACTCTCAGGTTATTTGAGGACTGAAACTTATTGTCATCATAGCTCAATCCAAACAACTGAGGGAGAAGTGAGCCAAAATTCAAGCTAATCCTGTCAGTTAAAATTGCAGTGAGTTCTTCATAATAGGAGCTCTATAATTTCCATTTGGCTTCTGAGGCTAAAGTTGATAAAGTCCCCTCTATATAAGCAAAATCCGTGGCCTTCTCAAGGGCTCTTTTCAAATATTTAAAACTATTAGTCACAGAGAGATGCAAATAAGTTTATGTGTTTTCTATTTGTATTTCATATACATTAAAACTAATGCTTGGTTTTCTGAAGATTTTATTTGTTGGGCTTTTTAAGAAATGTTATTTTATTTAATTCAGACTGTAACTTTTTAACAATGAAAAAAATCCCAGACAGAAACTGGTCACAGAAGTGACCACTAGATGTAGCTAGTTATCCAGTTTGTAAAGCTCCACTGTCGGAGCCCTCCAGTTTCCTTCTCCCTTTTCTGCACTAGAATGTCTCATACAAAGAGTAAGCAAGCCCTATGTGACTTGTAGACCTAGGGAGCACATTAGACAAGAGTGAAGTGGTCTGTGTACTGGCAAATAGTCCTTGAGATCTGAGGTCTTCTGAAGGTGTAGACTGACTCTTAGAATTCCTTAAAATAATAAAATTATAAAAGGACATATGAGTCAAGTATTAGTAAACAATATAAAGGGTGAATGAGGTACTTTGCACTCTAATATTTTTCAGATTTTCAGGCATGTTTGGCAGTGTAAGAACTCTACAACAACTTTGATAAAAATCCTACTAAGTGATCCTTCTGGACCAGTAGCTGATCCTGTACCACAGCGCTCCTTACCCAAATATTGTTGGGAGAAATTTGGTCTCCCATGAGTGCCAACACACATGTGAGTACAGGTAAGAGCACCACTTCTCAGTTTCCTGGGCCAAGAGGGACCTGCCAGAGTCATCAGGACACAAGAACCAAGGAAGATCTGGGGAGAGTTTTGCTTTCTGTCTGCTGATTCTGCACCACAGCTCTCCATACCCAAATGCTTCCTGGAGAGAACTGGTCTCCCAGAATTTCTGAAACATACGCTTAGAGGACGGACAAGTCACAGTCAGAGAAAGCAAGATCAGCTAACACCAGAGATAACCAGATGGTGAGAGGCAAGGGTGGGAACATAAGCAACAGAAACCAAGGCTACTTGGCATCATCAGAACCCAGTTCTCCCCCCCCCCCATAGCAAGTCCTGGATACCCTAAAACAAACAAACAAACAAAAAAACCTCTGATTTAAAATCACATCTCATGATGATGATAGAGGACTTTAAGAAGGACATAAATAACTCCTACCACAAAACATCTAGGAAATACAGAACACAGTGAGAAGACCAAACCTAAGGATAATAGGTATAGAAGAGAGCAAAAATTCCCAACTTAAAGTGCCAGTAAATCTCTTCAACAATATTACTGAAGAAAATTTCCTAATCTAAGGAAAGAAATACCCATAAACATACAAGAATGGTACAGAATTCCAAATAAATTGGACCAGAAAAGAAATTTCTCCCATCACATAATAGTCAAAACAGTAAATGCACAAAACAAAGAAAGAATATTAAAAGCAGCAAGGGAAAAATGTCAAGTAACATATAAACCCCCTACTCAATGATAACTTGGTCAAGAAAGAAATTAAAGATGTTTTAGAATTTAATGAAAATGAAGTCACATTATACCAAAACTTATGGGACACAATGAAAGTAGTGCTAAGAGGAAAACTCATAGCTCTAAGAACCTCTAAAAATAAACTGGAGAGAGCATACACTAGCAGCTTGACAGCACACCTGAAAGCTCTAGAACAAAAAGAAGCAAATATACCCAAGAGGAATAGAATACAGGAAATAATCAAACTCAGGGCTGAAATCAACCAAGTAGAAAGAAAAACAACTACACAAAGAATCAGCAAAACCAGGATCTGGTTAGAAAATCAGCAAGATAGATAAACCCTTAGCCAGACTAACCAGAGGGCACAGAGACAGTATCCAAATTAACAAAATTAGAAATTAAACGGGAGATATAACAACAGAAACTGAGGAAGTTCAAACACTCATCAGATTGTACTACAAAAGCCTATATTCAACAAAACTGGAAACTCTGGATGAAATGGACGATTTTCTAGACAGATACCAAATACCAAAGTTAAAAAAAAAAAGCCCAAGACTAAATGGTTTAGTGCAGAACTCTATCAGACCTTTAAAGAAGACCTAATACCACTACTCTTCAAACTATTCCACAAAATAGAAACAGAAAGAACACTACCCAATTCATTCTATGAATCCACAGTTACGATATGTATTCTCCCTTGGAGACAGAATGATTTTTGTGTAATCAGGAACTTGACACAATTGGCTCAGTGGTTAAGAGCATTGACTGCTCTTCCAAAGGACCTGAGTTCAAATCCCAGCAACCACATGGTGGCTCACAACCATCTGTAATGAGATCTGATGCCCTCTGATATGTCTGAAGACAGCTACAGTGTACTTTTATATAATAAATAAATAAATCTTTTTTAAAAAGCATTTTACTTTCATAGAGGACTTCATAGTTGATTTTTTTCTACTTCTATCATGTTTAATGTTCCAAATAGATTTTAAAAACTTGTTGAGTGTATATTACTTTTAGCTTCAGAAGACATCATGAATATTTAAGAGGCATTTAACAATTATAAGTTATTTTGATGACTTAAAAATGTCAATACTGGCTTGTATATTTTAAACTAAATTTTATTAGTTTAACGAAAGAAAAAAAGAAAAAAAGAAAGAAAAAGGTTGAAAATAACCATGACAGCCTTTAGATTTAGTTAACATGCTTGGGTTTCTACTAATTAACTATAGAAGTTTCAAAATAGGATTAGAATTGTAATCAAATTTTATATATTCAGTCTAGAAAGCATATAACATGAAAGCAGAAAACTTGTTTCACATTGAAAAATGAAGATACTATTAAACTATTCTTACACAAATCTATACTTAAAAAGCTCCCTACACATACAAAAATTATGACGGTATGTAGAGTTTTTTGTATAATTGTTGAAGGGGTTTTATATATCCCCTTACAAATATTTTTCCATTTAACAAGATGCTTTCTGTTTAACAGAAATGGACATATTGTTTCACTTCATTGTATATTGTAATATCAAGTTTTAAACTTTAATTCTGTTCAATTAAATTTTCATTTGAATTTCAGTAGATTTTTGGACTATAAACCAGAGTGAAAAACAAAAAATAAAATAAAATAAAATAAAATAAAATAAAAATAATCCAGATTCTCCCTTACTGATGAATCTGGTATATGTTCATTAAAATAAAATTGAATCATTATTTTAAAATTTATTTTCCTTAACCTTTATTAAGGAAATATGGTTTCTATCATTTTCAGGTGCAAATGTTAAGTTCCAAACACCTGTATGATTTGCAATTATTTCTTTATTTAATATAAAAGCTAATAAAATTTTTCTTTAATTTTATTCTTCAGTAACAGACAGATAAAAACATGTCACAATAAACTCAAAGTACCCTGTTTTAATAAATGTAAACCATCCTGTTAACTTGTTACACACAATCCCTGGGGTAGGCAAGGATGAAAGTGGTCAGAGAGATGCAGTTCATCCCCCGTGCCTTAGGAGAACTATGCAGCTCTGTGTAATAATAAAAAGTTTACAGAAAAATAATCCTGCTAAGCAAAATCATATAATGTGCTGCTAATTTTGAGTAGAAATTGAAACACATAAAGAGATAAAATGTGTACTATCCAAGTTTGAAAATTCTTCCATCTCTTCACAAAACTTTTTCTCATCTAAAATGTCTCCCTCTAAATAGAGTTATAATAGCTAAAATCTAATTTAAATTTCTACATCATAATGCACTTTAAAGAATGTATAATTTCTCCTTTCCAGATCTTTGTTAATTTTATTTTTTTATAATGTAAGAAATCATTTCATTGTAAGTCATGCAGAAGAGCATGTTTACTCCAGCACTGGGCTAAGTGAGCAATTTCTAAACATTCCTTTGCTACATATCCTAG
>JADRCD010106387.1:0-14155 GCA_019843815.1 Montemys delectorum
TTGCTGTCTCTGGCTGGGTTTGTAAGCCTGTGTTAGCACTTCTGGGAGATCAGCTCTCTCCTGGCAGGACCTGTGTGCAGAGAGCAGTGGATCAGCCATCCCTCCTGAGTGCAGATGGATGAATGAAGCCTGCAGCTTCTGTAGCCTGTGCCTCCCAGCTGGTCCCACCTGAGACCTGGGAAAGGTGTGCAGAGGGTTGTGGATTCTTGTTCCCTCCTCATTGTAGATGGAGGTAGAAAAATGATCCTGTCCCAGCTACCCTGCCACTTTTGTGGCCTTAGCCTCCTGCGTGGTCCTGCCTTAGAAAGTCAGTCGAGCCTAATGTATCTTGAATGATGCTCCAGGGAAAATTGTGACACAAAGCAGTATTCTGACTGACTTGCCCACCACTTCTGCAGTTCAGTGGCATCAAATGAACAAAATATTATAAACTATTTTTCCAAAAATTATGTTCCTGCCTTCTGGAGACTATTAATTATTTAAGCTAGAAAGTGTATATAACTACTCCCCAAAATAATGACAGTTTTATATAGATATTTGAAAACTCAACCTCTCCAATGCTAGAAGGTTCTATTTTTTCCCTTTCTTTCTTGACTTAGTTTTTCTTTTTTGCTCTGACACAGTTACTTTTCTAGACAGTTATTTTTATTTGGTTGGAATGAAATTATTACATAATTTTTCTTTAAGTTAAAATTATCCTTAGACTTTATTTTATCAATATTTGTCTGTCTGGCCTTATGCATATATGCTCTGGTACATGCATGCAAGCCAGGGAACAACTGTGTGGAATCAGGTGTCTCCTTCCATGGCAGTTCCTAGGGATTGAAGTCATGTCATTGTGCTTGAAAAGCGAGTGACTTTACCCATTGAGCAATCCTACCAACCCCAAATTATGTCATGAGACATAAATGTTTTTAATGATGCCGTGGGATGAGAAGAATAGTTTTCTAATTTCTAGTAAGGACAATTTAGGAAGACTATTGTCCAATAATAATTGTAAAATTATCAACTAAATGTAGACAATGCAGCAGATACTTGATGATTCTGCTTTGAACCTAGGAGAGAGTATGATGCTTGAGCAATATGTTTTATTTTAGTATACAGGCTATTTGGAATTATTCTTTGGTGTGATTTCACTTTTGCTTCTTAATTCATCTTGTGTGGTGCATTTAATGTTTGCATTGGTAATGTGGGTGGAGTTTCAGGAATTTTAGGCCGTGTGTCTTCAGTTATTGAATTTCCTTGGAAAGTGTTACAGACTCTCACAGTTTAAGGCTGTCACAGTGTCAGCATAAATGCAAAGCAAGGTGGTTGTATTGTTAAAATGCCCAAAAGTACCACATGGGTCCTTGCTGTGATTCTGCTAGCCTGGCAAAGGTGAGTTAAGAGCATGATAAGTGTGAGTCTAAATAATTGCTCTTTTCAGCTCTTTAACAGTGAGAGCAGATCTCCTGCACATGCAAGCAGCCATGGGCCTGTGCAGTGCAGTTCATCATAGGGATTCATTTTTTCTGAAGGGTGGGTTAAGTTTGCATGGTGTAAGTTTAATTTTAAGAAAAGGATTTATACCGCAAATTTAGATATGATCTCTCTATACTTTGGCTTTTAAAAAATGTTGATTTAAATATTAAATTTTGAGTCACATGGCACTAATTCATTTTAACTGTCAGTTAGGGAATGCTACCTGATCTTGCGGAGTACACCCATGCATGGGGAGGAACAGGCTCTTCCTGTGAGTTATCCTGCTTCTTAGCCCAAACTTTTGACTCTTTACTTTCCTCTATTTTAATGCTAAATTTCTTTATTGCCTTTTGAAAAAGTGCTTTTGAAGTGTGGCTGGTAAATCTGGACCAGTATCGGCTTAACAAGTTACAAGTAGCTGGCAGAAGGCAGTTGGCTCAGTCACCTCACCTGCTGCTGTCTTCACTTCTGGCATACCTTGAGACGGCTCCAATCTCCACACAGGTGCTAGGGGGTCAGTTGTGATTACACCAGCATGCCTAGTTATGAAGAAGACACACTCCACAATGTGTGTGGATGATTTGTGTAGTGTTTTAAAGTGTGTTCAATTATTGAAATTTTAAATTAAATCCAGCTTTCTTAGGTGGAGAGAAACATGTTAGAAATTAAACATAATATCTACAGCCCCAATTTCTCTAAATAGTCTTTTAAAAATGTCAGGGAAGCAAGAATTTAGTCAGGCTCTGAGCAAGTATCCAGCACACAAGAATTACCCTCTGGTGCTGTGCAATGCAGCACAGGTGAGAACTGTGAGTTTGGAGTTGCGTGTCCTTGTCTTATAGTCATTCAGACTGGTTCGTAGGGGTGGCTGCGTCCTTAGTGTGGTAACGGTAGAACTGAGAGACACCCCAGTCCTGTAGAACCATGAATGCTAAACTACTGTCATTAATGCTGTTTAAAGACTGTATGCCGTATCTTATCCTGTTAACTAGATTATGGTAATAGTATGTTATATACACATTCCCTGGGCTGAGTAAAATATAGCACCCTGTCTACAGAACTGAAAGCTTAGGGTGCAATCGTTGGCAGAAATTGGCCGGGATTGCCAGGATTGGAATAAGTGTGTAAGTTATTTTAGTCACTTGAGATATCTTTTGAAGATATTACCATGCCCAAATGCAATTCATGCCATTTCTCTAAGCGTTCTCAATTTAAACCATTTTTTTAAAAGAAAAAAACCAAACAGTTTATATGATCTCTGTAATGGGGATCCAGCAGTATTCTTTGCTATACATAGATGGCAGTTCTAAACAGAAACAAAAATCTTTAAAAAAAATCTCTGTGCATGTATATGCATTTGTGTATAGTTTGTGAATGAGTTCATGTGTGTGCATGTGTTTGTGCATATGTGTGTGTGAAGGTATGGTGGATGCCAGAGATTAAGGTCAGGGGTATCAGTTATACTCTACCTTAACTTTTTAGATAGTTTGTCACCGAACTTGGAGCTTTTCTGTTTGACTTGTCTCTACTTCCCCATTGCTGGAACGGCAGAGATGCTTTTTACATGGCCCTGGAGATCCAAACTCACGTCCTCATTCTAATGATCAGTGCTTTACCCATGGAGCATCTGGGCTTCCAAGTCAGTTTTTTTTTTCTTTCTAATCTTTAAAAACTTTATTGACTCTTTATGAACTCGATGATAAACATCTTGAGTAGAATTTTAGATGTGTGTAAGCATATGTGTGTGCACTTTAGTGCTTGCACATGAGTGCACACACACACTTACAGTCATGCTCCTATGAGGACAGGCATTGGAAATGATTTGTTGAGTAACCAATGCATGTCCATTGCTTCAACGTCCCTTCTCCTCACCTCTAATTTGAAATCCAGACTCTGAAACACTCCAAACTCAGGAGCTTTAAGTGCTGACATGAATGATTCTTATCTGATTTGACATGCTGAATCCCAGTCAGTGAAGATGTGCAAAATTATGGTCAGGTTGTGCTTATCTTCTGTGTAGACAAACTATTGTGTATTTAGAGTACATATGAACTGTGAATGAAATTTGGATTCAGACTTTAGTCCCACTCCCAAGATAACTCATTAAGTGTATACCCATATGCTCAAATATAAAGCAGTCCAACCTTCAAAACATTTCTCTTTCAAAACACTTCAGATGAAGGTTTCACACCAGAAATTTTCTATTAGGCTTGAGACCTGGGTGGGAGAGGGAGAGACAAGCTTCCTTTACCAATGCTTCCTAGCTCTTCATGCCCAGGAAACACTGAGCAAGGTGTGCCAGATCCCAGGAGGATACTGCCTGTTGATGAGGATGCTTTTAGTAATGTTTCTATATTTTATTTTTAATTATGTGTATGTGTGCATATTATGTGGGGGTATGTGTACATAAGCGTACATGCCAACAGAGGCCAGAGGCATTAGATCTACCAGTCTAGAGTTAGAAGTGGTTATGAGTTGTCTGACATGGGTTCTTGGAACTGAACTTAGAGCCTCTGCAAGAACAGCAAGAGCTCTTAATCACTGGGCCACCTCTCCAGCCCTCATTTCTGTATCGTTGAATTCAATAGTCAGGGAGTGATGGTCTTGTGAGGACTCAGAGATGCTTGCTACAAGTCTCTGGCTGGGCTTTATTGAGATTTCCTTTGTCAGTGCAATTAGTATAAATTTCTTTACTGTAGCCTCAGGCAGACTCTTTGGACAATGGCAAAAAGCAGCCATTTTCTTCACCAAAATGCCACAAGAAACAGTCTCTATGCCACATACTGAAAGTCTTCTCTACTGAAACCTCTTGGGCCACATCAACACAGTTGAAATCACTCTCAGCAATAAAGGCTTCCATATTCCTACTAGGATGGCACATTAAGCCCCACTTAAAGGATTCCACTGCTTTCCAAATCCCAAGTCCCCAAAACCCACATTCTCCCAAACAGAAGCATGATCAGGTGTATCACAGCAATACCCCAGTCCCTGGTACCAACTTCTGTCTTAGTTAGCATTTTACTGCTGTGAACAGACACCATGACCAAGGCAACTCTTATGAAGGACAACATTTAATTGGGGCTGGCTTACAGGTTCAGAAGTCCAGTCCATTATCATCAAGGTGGGAGCGTGGCAGCATCTAGGCAGACATGGCATAGGAAGAGCTGAGAGTTCTGCATCTTAATCTGAAGGCTGCTAGGAGAAAACTGGCTTCCAGGAAGCTAGGATGAGGGTACTAAAGCCCATGCCCACAGTGGCACACTTACTCCAACAAGACCATACCTGCTACTAGTGCTCTTCCCTGGGCTGAGAACATATACAAACCATCACACCCATGTAGTAATATCACATGATGACAGAGGTTAAATTTTTTTACAGATTCAGGAGGCAAACCAGATCGAACAACAGTATATATCATTCTCTGAGGATGATACTGCAGCAGCCATCTTGGCTCTGGTTCTCCATAGAGAGCTGCCACATGTTGTACCTTCCCCCTAAGGTGTGCATGGCATCAACCTCTTGCAGTTTCTTCCTTTTCACTGTGCTTCCACTTCAGATGAGGAAGCTAGGGCCCAGCAGCATGCCTTGCCTGAAGGCATGCTGCTGGTACCTGGCAGAGAAAACACTCAATCCAGGCCTCTGCCTGCAGCTCTAGGCCTTGGTCACTGTCCCTGTGGCTCCGTTTTCTGCTGAGCACTGACTGTATCTTTCATGACACTGCACAACCAGGCCAACGCTAGCTGATGATGTCACTTGTGAAATTCTTGTGCTTGGAGGCCTCTAGTCACGCGTGCCCTCCATTGTGCCAGAGTTTTGTCCCATGTCTACTAGAGGCCTCTTCATTCATTACAGTTCTCACAGCAAATCACCCTACCTTCATTCCTGGCCAGTCTTTACAGAGGATTATTTCCCTTTGTTCAGGAGGCCCTGCCTTCTCTACTGTGATTTTGTCTGCCTATCTCAGAGTTTCTGATTTTTGGCAGGAAGAACTCAGAAAAATAACTGGTTGATACTTTATTCTAGCTGTTAGATTAGAATGCTTTCTTTTTTGTTGTTGCTCTGTTTTTAGTAAAAGAAACTATAAAAAATTATAAAGTTAAAATTCTAAACCTTTATTTTATTAAGAATGATTTCATCTTTAAATTTTAAGACCAAACAATGTATGTATAATTTTGTGCTATAAGAACTACATTGGTAACATATTATAGATGATTGTCCTTACGTATTCCTTCTCTCTCGCTTTCTAAATATGTGTGTGTGTATATATTTGTGTCATGGTGTTTATGGGGGTGTTATAGTATGTATGTGGTATGTATGATGTGTATGTATTGCGTTTGTGATATATATGTGTTGTGTTTGTGGTGTATATGTGTTGTGTGTGTGTCATGTATGTGTTGTATATAGTGTGAATGCATTGTACAGGTGGTGTATGTGGTACATATATGGGGTGTGGTACATGTATGCGTATTTGCTGTGTGTGTTGTGTATGTATGTTGTGTGTGTTATATGTGTGATACAGTATGTAAGTCTGTGTGTCTGTGTGGCATATGTGATATGTGTGGTATGCGTATGTGGCATGTGGTGTGTGTGTATATGTGGTCCGTGCATGTGGTATATGGTGTATAGGGGTATGTGGTATGTATATGGTATGTGTGTATGTGTGGTATGAACTATGTGTGTGGTATAATGTGTGTGTATATGTGGGGATGGTGTGTATGTGGTGTTTGTGAGTTACTGTGTGTGTGTGTGTGGTATGTATGTGGAGTGTCTAACATGTGTTTAGTGTATGTTGTATGTGTGTGTGTGTGTGTGTGTGTGTGTGTGTGTGCACCTACAACCTTGATTATTCATTGGTGTTTTAGGCAATCTTGTTTTATAAAATATCCTTATTTGTAAGATGGCTATTAAGGAATAGTCTGGAAACTGGTGGGAGAAGAAAGGGAGGGCAGTGACTGTGAAAAATAAAGTGACATACTATCCCTTAGACACACATGGCCATGTCATGCTGACCTGACATGTGCAATTAGTATGTATTTATTAAAAAGTTGAAAAAAATTTGGACACATCTGTCAATGCTTAAGTAGTGCAGTATTGACAGGAAGTTACTCTGGACAATGTATTCAGAGAAATTTATGCAAAACTAGATAACATGATGTGACTGGGATTGCCATGATCTTGGTTATCACCGATCAGTAAATAAGGAAAAATGAAAGAATATATTTACTTGGCTTTTAAATTGTTCTTGTTTGCCTAAGGGCTAAGTTACACTTCACAGTAGGGGGATTCAATCAGGTCAGGTACAGAATCAAGAATCTTGCTTCCCAGACTGCACTTAACTGCAGACTGAAGTCGTCTGGGAAATCCATCGCTGGCAAGTTTTAGAGGAACACTCCTCGCACACCAGTCACATTTTGACATTTCCTGTATTTCCTAAAGCCAACTAACACCACAGGATAGTATCTGTGACAGATGTCCCTTCCCCCAGGAGTCTTAACCTCACCACAATGTGACAGTAGCAGATTTCAGGCAGGGTGTGGGACTCAGAATCACCTTATTCTATGTGTTAGTGGTAAGAAATATCTTCGAATCAAAGATAAGTAACAAATCAAGTAGAAATATATAATACTTTTAACATAAAATTTAAAGGGAGTAGAAATTCATGATATCCAAAGAACATTTGCAAATCAATAAAAATATAAGCAAATGTCCAACAGCAATGAAAATAGAACATGATAATTTCACTAACCTTCAAAATTACAAAGTAGGAAAAAAATACAGATTGACATAATTAGACTTTGGTAGTATGTAGTGTTGATCCAGGTGTGGAAAAATACATTCACTTCTGGTCAGAGCGTGAAATAATTCAGTCACTTTAGGAGATATTTGTTTCAATGAGAAATGAATACGTCTTTGGCCTTGGTATTTCTTGGCTCCTTCAATGAGACATGCACTATGGCATTGTTGACAGCTGAGAGAAATTGATGGCAGCTGAAGTCCTCGCAAGACAGAAGTTACTAAGCAAAGCATGGGGTGCCCAGGCAAGCCACAGCTTCTTCCAGGGTCGTAAGGAATGAGCCAGAACTCATTTATCTGCGATGCACTGAAAAACAACACCCCTACCAACAATGTCTGGGACATAATATGTCACTGTTTAGCTGAAAAGAAGGTGTATGGGAAAGAAGAGGACAAAGCAAAAGAGAAGGGAGGTTTCATAAATACATGTGCACACATATGCATATACATACACATATACTCTTCTTATGGTTTTACTTTTCACTCTGTTGGAAGTGGCCGTCAATGAGCAGTACACTGTTGCTAACGGGACATCCTTTGTTGTGTGTGGCATACTCTTCAGTTCTGTTCCAGGTCATTGCATTAATTTTTCAGTGTTGCTCATAACTTATTAAACTGATGTCAGGGCTCAAAGGTAGCTTGAAAGTTACTGTTGGGAGCTACTTGTGCATGTGTGTAAAATGGATACTGTAGGAGGCGTAAAGGTAACACAGCTAATGTCAGCAGTCACTCTGAGTGAGTGGCCCTGAGGAGAGATGCTTCCCAGAGCCTTGAGCCTCATCTGTAATAGTGTTTTTTGTGAGTCTGTTTGCCTGATTCATGTGGGGCTTTTGTAATTAAACATTTAACATTTATTTCTAAGAAAGCAACCAATCAAAGCTATTTTTGAAAGCCAAGAGCTTCCTAGAACTGAGGAGCAGTGGTTGGATAGACTTAAAACCCAGATATTTAAGTTAAAGTGCATAGCTGTATGCTGAACTACAAACATTCTAGCTAACGCCTTGTTTCTGTGTTTCGGGCCACAGGTGAGCACGTTTGTGGGAGAGTCAAGCCTGTGGTACCCACTCAAATTGCTGTCACAAGCCTAAATCTGCTTGGCCGTGTTGTGAGCTTTTAGCTCAAAATCATGATGGACAAGCCAATGTGAAGTTGACACACACCTGAGGCCTCCAGTTTTCTGCTGCCAGCAGGAACTTAGTGCCATTACACAGTCGTGTCTTCAAGGACATAGACAGAACTCCAAACTTTAGGGGGTCTCTGGGTGGGGAACGCAGCTGCAGAGGTTGGGGCTACTGTTCCCCAGGCTGGTGTGCACTGTGGAGAGAAGCCTGCAGTGCTGCTCTTGGCTAAGCTCTTGTGATTTGATTTCTCAGCTTTTTACCCCAGGGTAATTTATCAAATCACATCTTAATGATCCAATAATTGATGCTTACAAGGAGTTTTCAAAAGAGACAGGGCCTTTACATCTAAAGAAATTAGCCTCAGATGGTACAGAGCTGGGTTATTTCTTGTGCTAATTTTCCAAACAAGTATATAGAGCCCCCCTAAGGAAAATCTTCGTATTTTATTTCCCTTTTTTTGTTTTGTTTCTAAAGTGGATAAGTTCATGTTTTTAAATAGCCATATAAAATTCTCTTTAAATGTTTTGAAAACAAACCATTTATGACAAGACACACAAGCTTTTTCTGAAAGCTCATGTAAGAATCATCTTTAAAATTGCAGCTATTGCTGAAGCAATTACTATAACATTTAATTTCTTAAATGCTTGAAATGGTATGGAAGGAAGAAAAGGAGGTCTTAGAAACTTAATTTTAATAAGTTTATGGTAAATGAGTATAAGATGTTATAGGTGTGTGTGTGTGTGTGTGTGTGTGTGTGTGTGTGTGTGTTCCAGAGGGAAGAGAGGGGATATTATCTTCTGGTATCTTCCATGCTTTCCATTTTAATCTGTGAATGAGAAGAGGTGGGTGTGGCTAATGCAGGGAGGGAGTCCACTCCTACATATTAGTTTTGCAATCTTCAAGGACAGACCGCTGTGCTGAGGAATTTGAAGCTGGGGAAGCAGCTCCTATGCACATTGACAGCCATTGCCCTGAATCTGTGATGGTGTAGTAGGTTTACAGAAAGAATTCAGGACAAGTTAACCCAGAAAGAAATGGAAGTAGACATTAAGATTCACAATAATTAAGGATCCAAACAGTACTTAATTCTACTATAGAGTTTTTGGTGTTTGTGTCTAGTAGCTTTGATGAAATTAGCTTTAAAAGTTGTTATAGAAGGTATGGATAGGTTATTTCTTAAAAGCAAGCAAGCAAGCAAACGAAAAGCTCTCTTTAGAACTTCCTATCGGAGGTGCCGTTTCCTCCCAATGGCAGCCTCCTGCAATCAGTCAAAATATCCAAGGGCACTTAGTATTTCAAATACTATGCAAGGAATATTTTTGCTTCTTCAGTGCTTGAGGAGAAGAGGGAAAGAACAGCTTACTTCACATTCTAAAACACTGAAGTGTTATAGTGTCTCGTTGGTGAGATAAGATCTTGGCTTCCTTCTCCCCCAGAATTTTATTCCATTTTGCACTAACCCTGCTTTTGTAAGAGACCTTGACTAACTGTAGACTTTATCACTCACAGCATCTGCAGGCATTGCTGTATCCCAGCGGAAAGTGCGGCAGATCTGCGACCCCATTCAGCAGATCCTGATCCAGCTGCATAAAGTCATCTACATCACGCAGGTCAGTGTCTACAGTGGTTCACACCTTTCAGCCACAAGGCCAAAGCTAACACAGCTGAAAACACAAAGCCTTGTGGGAGCCTGAGTTAGAGTGACCACGGAAATGTTCTCACCCCTGCGACCACATGTGTGGGGACCAGCCCTGAAATAAATCTGTCCAGTTTTCTCCATGGCTTCTACCTGTGCTCTCCATCCTAAAACAGATGTCCACACAAGTGGATTTTTACTATGATATGCAAAGGAGGACAGAGCTGGGTTGCTTTTCTACAAGTAGCTCCATCATAGGAATAAGGCAATGGGACCTCTCCTTTCTCTCATATTTTTTTTTTTAGCCTTAATATTTTTATTGGATATTTTACTTATTTACATTTCAAATATTATCCCCTTTCCCAGTTTGTTGTCTGAAGACCTCCGATCTCTTCCCCTTCCCCTTGTTTCTATGAGGCTACTCCCCTATCCACCCATTCCTACCTCACCATCCTGGCATTCCCCTACACTGGGGAACCAAGCCTTCACAAGACCAATGGCTGTTCCTCCCATTGATGCCAGATAAGGCCATTCTCTGCTACATATATGACTGGAGCCATGAGTCCCTCCATGTGTACTCTCTGGTTGGTGGTTTAGTCCCTGGCAGCTCTGGGAATTCTTGGTTGATATTGTTGTTCTTCCTATGGGGTTGCAAATCCCTTCAGCTCCTTCAGTCTTTTCCCTAACTCCTCCATTGGGATCCCCATGCTCAGTCCAAGTTTGAGTGGGAACATCTGCCTCTGTATTGGTCAGGTTCTGGCAGAGCCTCTCAGGAGACAGCTGTATCAGGCTCCTGTCAGCAAGCACTTCTTGGCATCTGCAATAGTGTCTGGGTTTGGTGTTCATATATGGGATGGATCCCCAGGTGGGGCAGTCTCTGGATGGTCTTTCCTTCAGTCTCTGCTCCATACTTTTTGTCCCCATATTTCCTCTAGACAGGAAAAAATCTGGAGGACCTCTCCTTTCATCTGATTTGACAACATAGCCCCTCAAGGACATGAAAGCCAGACTCCCCCCATCCTGCCCCATTTCCATAGTACTCAGGACTATTAAGACTTCCTATTTGTGAATCTGAGTAATACTTCAGTTCTGAAAAGTTCAGGGCTAAAGAATAGCTATTGGTCATGGACCTACTAGATCTAATGCTGAACAACTTGGTACTCCTTCATCTAAGGCATATGCTACTTACTAGACATTTTTCTTTCTTTAAGAAGTATAGATATTTGGGTAAGAAAATAGGTACTTTGAAGTTCAAGATAGTGTCATCTGATGCTTTTGTTAAATCCTTCGCTCAGCTCATGTGTTCTATAATTAGGAAGCACCTATTCAAGCACCAGACACTGTTCTAGGCTTTGAGAGGCACAGATGTCTTAACCATCCCAAGCTTGATGAGCATTAGAATCAGTATGACAGAGATGTCTGTGAGGGACTACCCAGATCACATTGATTGGGATTGGAAGACACATCGCAAATGTGGCTGTATCATGAGCTAGAGTCCTGGGCTAAGTAACAAGGAGAAAGGGAGCTGAACACGAGCAGTAGACCAGTGTGACCAGCTGTATTCTGCTTCTGGAAGGAACCTTCCCTGCTGTGACAGACTGTAAGCCCCATAACTGTAAGCTAGAGCAAAATTTACCTCCTCTCTTCCTTCCTCTCCCTCTTTCCTTTCATTCTCCCTCCCTCCTTTTCTTCTTCTTCCTCCTCTTCTCTCTGTCCCTCCATCCCTCCTTCCCCTTTCCTCTCTCTCTCTTTCTCACCTTCTCCGTCCCTCCCTCTCTTCATCCCTCCCTCTTCTCCCTCCTTCCCTCCCTCCATCCTTTTCTCCTTATTTTCTCCCTTCCCCTTTACTTTCCCCTCCCTCTCTCCCTTCCTTCTTCCCCTTCTCCCTTCCTCCCTCTTTTCTTCCCTCCTTCCCCCTCCCTCCCACCCTCTCTCCTCCTTCCCTTTCTCCCTCCTTCTATTGCTTTTGTCAATTTTTTGTCTAAGCAACAAGATAAATGAGTAACCCTGATTACCTTGAGAACAAAAGAGCCACTGTGGGAGCTGTTGGACTCAGTTATGATGAGTCTAGTTACACATCCAGAGTCTGTGGAGAGGTGCTGCAGGCACGTGCACTAGCTGCCTCCTGGTAAGAAAGATGTACACTCAGATTTCATCTCTCATCTCGACCCCATCCTGAAAGACAAGACCAAAAATGGTGACTTCTATAAGCTAGGGGCAGTTTAAGACTGCAGGAAACACTGCTAATTTATAATTAGCACCTAATATTTCTGGGAAGCTTGCATATTCTTTTCCCAGTAGATGGTTACTTTGATTAACGGTTGCACATCTTCCTGGGGAGAGTGCAGAAAAAAATTTATGGAGCGTTCCTGTTGTAATATTTTAGGGTCCCTTATCCAGGGATTCCAGCTTCCCTATTAGCCAGGGCCATTGGCTAGGCTCTGAGTCAAGTCTGAAAACTATGAGAGGCAGAGACAGTTCACTAAAACAGCAGCAACTCAGGACAGAACTTGGCCTACAAAACCTGGGGTTCCTTTTCTGCTGTTATGACAAACAAACAAAAACATGGCACAATACAACTATCAACTTCCTTTCTGTAGTTGCTTCCACCAAAGCTTGCAATAGCCAAGATGCTCTGTCAGCAGAGCTTGCTTCTCTGCAGTGAGTATTCCAGCTGGCCACTGGGGATCTGGTTTTATCACTCTGCTTCTGTTGTCAGATTCACCAGACTCCTGTATCGGTCAGGGTAACATGGCCAGCAAAAGAAAGCAACTTCACGGTTTGCATTGGGTACAGGGCCCCTATTGCTCTCTCCAGTGCTGTCTTGGAAGGAATACCTTCCAGAGGTTCTTGGTTGACCTAAGCTGGAGAGGGGTGTGCAGACCACAGGTCAGCAGATAGTACGTCATCTGAATCACCTCACCATTCCCACATCTCTGCACTTGTGAAAATTCTCACCTCTGTAAGCTCTGGCACGTTATACCTACGAAACACAAGCTCTCCTTGGAGCAATTAGTCTGCAGGAACCAGCCCATCCAATGCAGAATCTCGGGTGTGAGTCCTCGTGCCTGTGGGCTTAGCTGGATCTTGTGCTCTATTAATTCCTCCTCATATAATAACCATCGAATATACAGTCTCACACAGAGGTGGCACTGCTTTGTACAGTCTGTGAGTTTGGAGCATGTAAATCAACCATTTCCTCCTGAGCTCTCTTATGGATCAGCTCTCATGAGTTGTATGGAGATCTGATGGGTTATGGATTTGGCCCTCATCCCTAGGTGCCTTGTGGAGAATATGCATGCCTTTTTAAGATCTCTGTTCCCAGTCATCTTATCTAATTTTCAAGAAGGGAGAGGGGAGTTTGTTTCTTCAGAACAGAATAAAAAGTTATGTCTGCTGATAATAAAAACTGAAAGTGGCTTGAGTTTAAGATTCCAAGCTTCATCAGGGTTCAGAAAGATGCCCCCATTTCATGCTCTGTGGCCCAATTCAGTACCTTTAGGACTAAGGCCTTGCACCCAAGAAGAGGTCAAATATGAGAATCAGAAAGTTCTACCCCAGGCTCAGTGAGGTTTGCTGAGGTGCTGTGCTGGGAAAAATGTAAAGCCTTCCCTTGGAGACAGGCAGACCATCTATTCTGAGATTCCTGCTGAAGGCTGCTAGGAGTCAGCACATCAGGGTGATGTGCTGTGAAACATCTTCTATAGGACAGGAAAAGGCACTGTAGGGGGGGTAGGGGAGGGTTGGTAGAAATGTCTGGAACACTGTCACCTACAGGGAGAGCCACTGAATGTGACTAGGAGCAAGCACCAACCAGCTGTGATCCTAGCAGGTATAGATAAGTGTTTGCTGCTAGAGCCAAGCAAGGTCAGAGCATCTTCAACTCAGAAGGACAAGCTCCATCCTCTCTAGGGTCTCTTAGCGGTTCTTATATACAGAACGTAGTATGTGGCCATTGAGCCATAGAGAAATGCCCTGGTGTCCTAGCAGGAAAATCAGGATGGCCTGGCAGGCATCGACTACCACTTATATCGGGGAATAGGCAGACAAAGCCACTCCTTTCTGTGACACTGCACAGCCTCTCTGGTCTTATGGCTTCCCTGGTGTCATTTGCCCCCTTCTTTGGGACATCATTTTTTTTTTT
>JADRCD010106399.1:0-11627 GCA_019843815.1 Montemys delectorum
TGTGTGTGTGTGTGTGTGTGTGTGTGTGTGTATGTGTATGTATGTGTTTGGAGGAAGAAAAATGAAGGAAAAATGATATAATTACACAATAATCTCAAAAATATTCAAAAAATAAAAGAGACAGTGGTAAGTATGGCTGGATATTTTAGTATTTTAACTAAAATTTTTTAACTTATAAAGAATAGTTTATTGTTTCTCCTCTTGAAAAACAAAAGTAACAGAAGGAAGTGCTGAGTTAGACTGTAAAACCTTTAAGATTTCCCTAGAAGGTTTTTACTTTGATGCTTATTAACACTGTTGCCAGGAAACCATTAATATAATTGGTTTGCATTACACAGTATACAGGAAGACATCTGTATCAATGATAGATGATATAAATCCTGACAGCTCAGTTGATAGGTTAAAGATAGATAATAACTTGAGTTTAGATGTTACTTGAGAAATGAAGAAAATTAATAACCTTAAATAAAAGGGCTCTAGTATTCCTCTTTTAAAAATCTTGGGGTCCTGTCTTACATGAGATAAATGAAAAAGCTAAAAGAGTATATTAAGATTTCATATGAATCATACTTTTGAAATATGAAATTTTATGACAGTAGGATATCTTATATTCATAAGCTGATAAGGAAAAGAAATGTCTCTACACACATTTACTCACAACTTCTGTAGTTAGTACTTAAGCGTTCAACGCACAGACTTTACGTCAGATAGTGGTTGAAGAACTGTGATAGATTTAAGCCAGATGCATTGCTCTTGTAGCAGAGAGTTTGTTAGCACCATGTGCCAGGACAATCCACATAATCATAATATAATCATAATATAAGTAGCAAGAAGTACTTTTTAATAGCAATTCATTGTATTTTGTTGTATGTTTTAGTTTATTGTGAACTAATTAAAAAGATATAGACAATGTCCTTCTGAAAAGTGTCTATAAAAAAATGCCTCACATGCTTCAATCCCCCTTGGAAGGGAGAAGAAACCAATCATGAGAAGTAGAGAGAGGGACAAATCTGGGTTGGCAAGGGGATGGAGAGGGAAATATGGGCCTAGGAAGAGACAGAAGAGAAGCCCTAAAGGCCAGCAGAATCAATGGAAATATGCAACCTCCAGGGCTATGAGGTGAGAGGAACCTCTAGAAAGTACCACAGACCTGGGAGGTGAGTGACTCTCAGAACTTAAAGGGAGGGACCTTAGATGAAATGCCCAATAATGGGGACAGGGAACTCATAGAGTCTACCTCCAGTAGAAAGACAGGGCATCAAGTGAAGAAATAAGGTTGCCATCCAACTGACCCAGAATTGTTCCTGTCTACAAGAACTACGGGGGCAAACATGGAGAAGAAACTGAGGGAAAGGAGGTCCAGTGACAGGCCCAAATTGGGATCCAGCTCCAGGGAAGTTCCCAAGGCCTGGCACTATTACTGATGCTATGGTGTGCTTAAAGACAGGAGCCTAGCATGGTTGTCCTCTAAGAGACCCAACAAGCAGCTGAAAAAGTCAGATGCAGATTCTTACATCCACACAATGGACTGAAGTTCCAGACCCATGGGGTTGATTTAGGGAAAGGGTGGAAGAAGCTGAGGAGGAGGGCAACAACATAGGAATACCAACAATCTCACCTATCTGAGACCCATGAGATCACTCAGATATTGGCCAACCAACTAAGCAGCATTCAAGAGCTGGTTCAAAGTCCCAGACACATAAACAGCAGAGGACTGCCTAGAGACAGGAAGAATGGGTTGGAGAAGGAAGAATGGGTTGATGAACTGTGGGAGGGCAGACTGGGAGGCAGTAATGACTGGACTGTAAAAAGAGTAATTAGAAACAGAGAAAGAAAGGAAGGAAGGAAGAAAGGAAGAAAGAAAGAAAGAAAAAAGGAAAGAAACAAAGAAAGAAAATGCTTCACTTATATGTGATATCTCAAATGCAAAAAGAGTAAGAATCATAATGGCATATATTCTTAAAGTGACTATTTACTACATTTTTTATGCTGTAGACTAAAAATACCACTTCAACATCCAAGGCTCCATTTATGGAAAACCTAGCCATTCTGTATCATGTTACTGTGATTATGTAAATGAGGCTTTAACAGAGCAAGTCTGAGTGTTTCAAATCACATGAGCAATACGAAATTGAATCCTAATAGAGTATATACCTCACACAACAATGAAGAAAGCAGATGACTCTACTCTAGTAAAGTGTTATGATCAGATAAACATCACATGGTATAACTGGAAGTATTTCTTTATCTAAGTCACGTCAAATTACATATTCATTGAGATGAATATTATTACAGAAAATGTAATATGGAGTAATGAAAACTGTGGGAGAAGTTATGTAATTCTGTATAGTGCAGTATGTCCTGCATTAATACTTCTTCAAAGATAGATTGTAGAAGAATTTTAACCCAACCATCTGACTGCTCTGGAGAGGGATTGTATCCACAGACCCAGGTCTGTGTGAACCGGCAGACATGCCGCACATCTTTAATCCCTCTGGTTGAAATACAGGCATAGCCATAGGACATACCTTTAAGGCAAATTATTTTGTAGAAAGAGACAGCCATGTTTGAAAGTGCTATCTAATGGAGGGACAGACAAAGTGACAAACCAAAGGAAAATTTGGCAGAAGGAATCAGAAATAGGGTATGCCTAACTCCCAAGTGTACAGATGGGAAAGAGACGCTAAGAGCAGAACAGAGAGAGAAAGTGAGTTAAGAGTTCAGCTTGTGCAGTGCAGTTGAGCTTATTTCCTAGTTCTGTTTGGTCTGTGCAGTTTATGAAGTAGAGGTCAACAGAGAAAGTTCAAGCCAGAGAGAGTAAGAAGAATCCAGAAAATTAGAATAAGTTGCCAGCATCAATTTGAGGCCAAGAGGAAGAATTCCGTGAGAATCTGAGAGGAGCCAATATGAATCAATCAGCTTGGAGAGGAACTTGAGTCAGAGCAGTGGAATTGAACCAGTCAGCTAGAGTTCAGGAAGAGCTAGACCGTGGAATCTTACTCATCAATAAACGTCTTAGATGACAATTTCATCAGGTGAATAAAAGACACATTCACAGTAGAGAAATTTAAAGAAATATTTATATTACAATCTTTCTTTTTTTGTTTTGTTTTTGTTTTTTGAGACAGGGTTTCTCTGTGTAGACTTGACTATCCTGGAACTCACTCTATATACCAGGCTGGCCTCGAACTCAGAAATCTACCTGCCTCTGCCTCCCAAGTGCTGGGATTAAAAGGTGTGTGAGACCACTGCCCAGCTACATTACAATCTTAAGGAGCAAATTTAATTAAGATAATTGAGTTTCTTAAAACAGTTTAGAAGGTAAAGCAATAGTAAAGTTGACTAGTTATTAGGCCATGAGACTTTCTAAATCATTGTTCATACTTCCTACTTTTCATGCAGAATAACAAAACTAAACTACTTCTCTGCCCCTTCCCGGCAAGCAGAGAGCTTGTCTTCTGGGAGTTCTCCAACCCAGAGACTCAGGTGAGATCTCTGTTTTCTCTCTGGTGATCTTCTAAGGCAGGACCAGCCAGGAGGAAAAGGCCTCAGAAGCAGCAGGGCTGCAGGTGCAGGATCTTTTCTCCTTCCTCTTCACCTAGGAGGAGGCAGGCACAGCAAGGAGGCACAGGCCTCAGAATTGGCAGGACAGCCGGCTCAGGATCCGTTCTACCTCCCTCTTCACCTAGGAGGAGGTTCTGCAGATCCACAGCCCTCTCTGCCCCTTCCCTGCAAGTGAAGAGCCTGTCTCCAGGGTTCTTTCTGACCCCAGGACTCAGGAGGGACAAGTGATCCACAGCCCACTGCACACAAGTCTTTCCTGAAAAGAGCTGATCTCCCAGAAGAGCTGACACAGGCTTATAGACCCATAGGAGGAACAAGCTCCAGCCACAGACAGCAAAAACATCTAACATCAGAGATCAACAGATGGCGAAAGGCAAAATCAAGAATCTTACCAACAGAAACTAAGATTACTTGGCTTCATCAGAAGCTAGTTCTCCGACAACAGCAAGTACTGGATATCCCAAAACACCATAAAAGCAAGATTCAGATCTAAAATGATATCTCATGATGGTGATAGAGGAATTTAAGAAGAGTATGAATAACTCCCTTAAAGAAATACAGGAGAACACAGGTACACCGGTTCAAGCCCTTAAAGAAAAAACACAAAAACCCCTTAAAGAATTACAGGAAAACACAAGTAAACAAGTAGAAGTCCTTAAAGAGGAAACACAAAAATCCCTTAAAGAATTACAGGAAAGTACAACCAGACAGATGAAGGAACTGAACAAAACCATCCAGGACCTAAAATTGAAAGTAGAAACAGTTAAGAAATCACAAAGAGAGACAATTCCAGAGATAGAAATCCTAGGAAAGAATTCAGGAACCATAGATGCAAGCATCATCAACCGAATACAAGAGATAGAAGAGAGAATGTCAGGTGCAGAAGATACCATAGAAAACATTGACACAACAGTCAAAGAAAACTCAAAATACAAAAAGCTCCTATCCCAAAACTTCCAGAAAATACAGGACACAATGAGAAGAGCAAACCTAAGGATAATAGGTATAGAAGAGAGTGAAGATCTCCAACTTAAAGAGGCAATAAATATCTTCAACAAAATTATAGAAGAAAACTTCCTTAACCAAAAGAAAGAGATGTCCATGAACATACAAGAAGCCTATAGAACTCCAAATAGACTGGACCCAAAAAGAAATCTCTCCTGCCACATAATAGTCAAAACACCAAATGTAATAAACAAAGATAGAATATTAAAGCAGCGAGGGAAAAGGTCAAGTAACATATAAAAGCAGGCCTATCACAATTACACCAGACTTCTCGCCAGAGACTATGAAAGCCAGAAGACCCTGGGTTGATGTCATACAGACCCTAAGAGAACACAAATGCCAGCCCAGGCTACTATAACCAGCAAAACTCTCAATTACCATAGATGGAAAAAACCAAAGTATTCTATGACAAAAACAAATTTATACAACATATTTCTACAAATCCAGCCCTTCAAAGGGTAATAAATTAAAAACTTCAACACAAGGAGTGAAACTAAATCCTAGAAAAAAACAAAAAAAGTAATTTTCCAACAAAATTAAAAGAAGATAGCCACATTAACAGATTTCCAACTCTGACACCAAAAACAACAGGAAGCAAAATTACCTTTCCTTAATATCTATTAATATCAATGGACTCAATTCCCCAATAAAAAGATATAGGCTATCAGACTGGATACGAAAACAGGACCCAACATTTTGTTGCATACAGGAAACCCACTTGAGTGACAAAGATGGAAAACAATTGCAAAGCCAATGGTCCCAAGAAAAAAGCTGGAGTAGCCATTCTAATATCGAATAAAATCGACTTTCACCCTAAAGTGATCACAAAAGATAAGGAGGGACACTTCATAGTCATCAAAGGTATGATCTACCAAGAGGAACTTTCAATTCTAAACCTCTATGCTCAAAATGCAAGGGCATCTACATCTATACAAGAAACTTTACTGAAGCTCAAGGCACACATTGCACCGCACACAATAAGAGTGGGAGAATTCAACACCCCATTCTCTGCAATGGACAGATCATGGAAACAGAAACTAAACAAAGACATGGTGAGACTAACAGAAGGTATGAAATGGATGGATTTAAGAGATATCTATAGAACTTTATATCCTAAAACAAAAGGATATACCTTCTTCTCAGCACCTCATGGTACCTTCTCCAAAATTGACCATATAATTGGTCACAGATAAGGCCTCAACAGATACAAGAAGACTGAAATAATTCATTGCATCCAATCAGATCACTTTGGACTAAGGCTGCTACTCAATAAAAACAGAAACAACAGAATGCCCACGTACATGTGGAAGCTTAACCACACTCTACTCAATGATAACTTGGTCAAGGAAGAAATAAAGAAAGAAATTAAAGACTTTCTAGAGTTTAATGAAAATGAAGCCACAATATAGCCAAACTTATGGGACACAATGAAAGCAGTCCTAAGAGGAAAACTCATAGCTTTATGTGCCCACAAAAAGAAAGTGGAGAGAGCATACACCAGCAATTTGACAGCACACCTGAAAACGCTAGAACAAAAAGAAGCAAATTCACCCAAGAGGAGTCAATGGCAGGAAATAATCAAGTTCAGGACAGAAATTAACCAAATAGAAACAAAAAGAACTATACAAAGAATCAACCAAACCAGGAGCTGGTTCTTTGGGAAAATCAACAAAATAGATAAACCCTTGGCCTGACTAACTAGAGGGCACGGAGACAGTATCCTAATTAACAAGATAAGAAATGAAAAGGGAGACATAACAACAGACCCTGAGGAAATCCAAAAAATGATGAAAGCCTACTACAAAAGTTTATACTCAACAAAACTGGAAAACCTGGATGAAATGGAAAATTTTCTAGACAGATACCAGATACCCAAGTTAAATCAAGATCAGATCAATGATCTAAACAGTCCCATATCTGCTCATGAAATAGAAACAGTCATTAATAGTCTCACAGATGGGTTTAGTGCAGAGTTTTATCAGACCTTCAAAGAAGACCTAATACCAATACTCCTCAAATTATTCCACAAAATTGAAACAGAGGGTACTCTACCCAATTCATTCTATGAAGCCACAATTACTCTTATACCTAAACCACATAAAGACCTAACAAAGAAAGAAAACTTCAGACCAATTTCCCTTATGAACATTGATGCAAAAATACTCAATACAATTCTTACAAACCGAATTCAAGAACACATCAAAACGATCATCCACATTGATCAAGTAGGCTTCATCCCAGGGACTCAGGGATGGTTCAATATTCAGAAATCCATCAACCTAATTCACTATATAAACAAACCCAAGGGGAAAAAAAGTATGATCATCTCATTAGATGCTGAGAAAGGATTTGACAAAATCCAACATCCCTTCATGATAAAAGTCTTGGAAAGATCAGGAATTCAAGGCCCACACTTAAATATAGTAAAAGCAATATACAGCAAACCAGTAGCCAGCATCAAACTAAATGGAGAGAAACTTGAAGCAATCCCACTAAAATCAGGGACTAGATAAGGCTGCCCATTCTCTCCCTACCTATTCAATATTGTACTTGAAGTCCTAGCCAGAGCAATTAGACAACAAAAGGAGATTAAAGGGATACAAATTGGAAAGGCAGAAGTCAAATTATCATTATTTGCTGATGATATTATAGTATACTTAAATGACCCCCAAAATTCCACTAGAGAGCTCCTAAACCAAATAAACAACTTTAGCAGAGTAGCTGAATATAAAATTAACTCAAGCAAATCAGAGGCCTTCCTCTACACAAAGGATAAACAGGCTGAGAAAGAAATTAGGGAAACATAACCCTTTACAATAGTCACAAATAATATAAAATACCTTGGTGTGACTCTAACTAAGCAAGTAAAAGATCTGTTTGACAGAAACTTCAAGTCTCTGAAGAAGGAAATCCAAGATCTCAGAAGATGGAAAGATCTCTAATGCTCATGGATTGGCAGGATTAATATAGTAAAAATGGGCATCTTGCTGAAAACAATCTACAGATTCAGTGCAATCCCCATCAAAATTCCAACTCAATTCTTCACAGACTTGGAAAGAGAAATTTGCAAATACATCTGGAATAACAAAAAAACCAGGATAGCCAAAACTATTCTCAACAATAAAGGAACCTCTTGTGGAATCACCATCCCAGACCTTAAGCTGTACTACAAAGCAATTGTGATAAAAACTGCATGGTATTGGTACAGTGACAGGCAGGTAGATCAATGGAATAGAATTGAAGACTCAGAAATGAACCCATGCACCTATCGTCACTTGATCTTTGACAAAGGAGCTAAAACCATCCAGTGGAAAAGAGACAGCATTTTCAACAAATGGTGCTGGCTCAACTGGCGGTTAGCATGTAGAAGAAGGTAAATTGATCCATTCTTATCTCCTTGTACAAAGCTCAAGTCCAAGTGGATCAAGACTTCCACATCCAACCAGATACACTGAAACTAATAGAAAAGAAAGTGGGGAAGGATGTCGAGCACATAGGCACAGGGGAAAATTTCCTGAACAGAACATCAATAGCTTATGCTCTAAGATCGAGAATCAAGAAATAGGACCTCATAAAATTGCAAAGCTTCTGTCAGGCAAAAGACACTGTCAACAGGACAAAATGGCAATCAACAAATTGGAAGAAAATCTTTACCAATTCTATATCTGATAGAGGGCTAATATCAAATATATACAAAGAACTCCAGAGAAACTCCAGAGAAATTAGACTCCAGAGAAACAAATAACCCTATTAAAAATGGGTACAGAGCTATACAAAGAATTCTCAACTAATGAATATCGAATGGCTGAGAAGCACCTAAAGAAATATTCAACATCGTTAGTCATCAGGGAAATGCAAATCAAAACAACCCTGAGATTCCACCTCACATCTGTCAGAATGGCTAGGATAAAAAATTCAGGTGGCAACAGATTCTGGCGAGGTTGTGGAGAAAGAGGAACACTCCTTCATTGCCGGTGGAATTGCAAGCTGGTACAACCACTCTGGAAATCAGTTTGGTGGTTCCTCTAGAAATTGGACATAGTACTACCAGAGGACTCAGCTATACCACTCCTGGGCATATACCCAGAAGATGCAACATGTAATAAGGACACATGCTCCACTATGTTCTTAGCAGCCTCATTTATAATAGTCAGAAACTGGAAACAACCCAGATGTCCCTCAACAGAGGAATGGATATAGAAAATGTGGTACATCTACACAATGGAGTACTACTCAGCTATTAAAAACAATGAATTTATGGAAATCTTAGGGAAATGGATGAACTTGGAGAGTACCATCCTGAGTGAGGTAACCCACTCACAAAAGAACACACATGGTATGCATTTTCTGATAAGTGGATATTAGCCCAGAAGATCAGAATACACAAAGCACCAACCACAAACCATAAGAAGGAAGCTCAAAATGAGGATACTTTGTTCCTTCTTAAAAGGGGGAACAAAATACCCATGAAAGGAGTTGTAGAGGCTAACTATGGAGCAGAGACTAAAGGAAGGACAATTCAGAGACTGCTCCACCTGGGAATCCTTCCCATATTCAGTCATCAAATCTAGACACTATTGTGGATGCCAACAAGTGCTGGATCACAGGAGCCTGAGATAGCTGTCTCCTGAGAAGCTCTGACAGTACCCAACTAATACAGAAGTAGAGGCTCACAGCCATCCATTGGACTGAGTACAGGGTTCCCAATGATAGAGCTAGAGAAAGGACCCAAGGAGCTGAAGGGCTTGCAGCCCCTTAGCATGAACAACAGTATGTATTAACTAGTACCCTCAGAGCTCCCAGGGACTAAACTCCAACCAAAGAGTACACATGGAGAGACTCATGGCTCCAGCAGTATGTGTATAGCAGAGGACGGCCAAGTCAGTCATCAATGGGAAGACAGGCCCTTGGCTCTGTGAAGGTTCTATGCCCCAGTGTAGGGGAATGCCAGGGCCAGGAATTGTGAGAGGGTGGGGTGGTGAGCAGGGGGAGACGGGAGGGAATAGTGGATTGTTTTAGTTTTAGGTTTTTTTCTTTTTATTATTTTTCTTATTTTCTTTTTCTTTTTTGTTTTAGATGGGAACCTGGGAAAGGAGTTATTGTAAATAAAGAAAACATCTAATAAAAAATAAATAAATAAAAACAAAACTAAACTAATCTAAACAACAACAACACTACTAGGGATTCATCAGAATTCATACTAGTTAGTACTAATAATTTCTATTAAATGGGCTTTATATGTCAGTTCTTAGAGTAAGTGATTTTTATACACCCATTTTGAATTTTGCATTTAGAATGAAATATTTTCATTTAGCGATAGTTCTGTATAGCACTTGCTGTCCTGGGACTCACTCTGGAGACCAGGCTGGCCTCAAACTCATAAATCTGCCTGCCTCTGCTTCGAAAGTCCTGGGATTAAAGGCATGTGCCACCACTGCCCAGCCATCCTTATTTCTTATATTGCTAAAAGTAATTTGTAGTATCATACTTTTATGAATATATAAAAGAGCTAAAGTTCTAAGAGACTTATCCCGCTCATATGTCAAACAATGACAGGGTCAGAGTTTGAACCTTCCCAGAACGAATACCAGCTTTTTAAAACTGGTGATATGTAAGATTATGCAGCCCCTTCTGTGTATGCTTCTCTGAGAATCCTTTGCTTTTAATATTGGCAAAAGTCCAACCTCCTAATTAAAGACCATTTGACAGGTAGTTCTGCAGGGACAAATGTGAATATATTCACATGTCAGACACTTGACATCTCAGACAATGTCACCTTGCTTCAAGTTTTATGGTCTGTTTGACTAAATGTATGAGTGTTCAAATCCTTCCTGAAATGATGTTTTTATTCATTAGAAATGTAGTCCTGTAGCAATGATTAAAAACAAGCTTTTGTGTTATAGAAAATATTCCAGTGACTCATAATACTACAAGCAAAACATAGACTATTTCTTCTATAGGCCTATAGTCAAGTGGAGAGTTCAAGGTGTGAAAATTAAAGTATAGGTCTGTAGATAGTTTCATAAGTACAGTTTATTTCTCCTTTAGCTCATCTTAATCACCTCACTGTGTTGTTCCTTTCTATCTTTGGTAAGTGACTAAAGAGACAGAGTGGTCAATGAAGCAAAGAGATTACTTGTACATTTACCACGTATAACCAGATGGATTCAGTCAGAGAAAGAAATTTTATAGGATGTACACATAGAATGATACATATTTAATGCACCTAAATATTCATTGATTATAGTGCTATTTATAGCATACAAAAAAGGTAAACCTGACCTTGTGATGATCATATATGTTAAGTCTATGTTATTTTGGCAGATGTATATGTGGTAAGAGTATCAAATTCCATGGCCAAGGTGAGGAAGGGATCAAAAACAGGAGGACACTTTGTGGATATCTCAGAAAAGTTTTGTGTTTCTTCTCCATTTTTAATTCCATTTCTGTCTTTATCACTGGCACACAGACCTGGAAGCTTCAATTGTGAAGTACGGCTATGCAGCCAACAGCAGACCACAGGGATTACTCAAGGTATCTTCTTTTACTTAGTCATTTAAAGACTTGGATGATGTGTCTGATTAAGTTGTTCATAATAATAAATACGTAAGTATTGTTTTCAGTGTGTTTTAACTAGGATATATTAAAATTCTACTACTTTGGCTTTCATTTTGATATTATCATGTATATACGATATAAACGCCTCCATTAAACTTCCCTATTACTTATTTTATTGCCTCTCTGATTTCCTCACTTTCCCTTTCTTTTCCAATTTGAAGTCTTTGATTAAATATGATACAGTGCAAACTGTCAGCATAATAAACAGGCCATTATTGCAGGTTACCTGGAAATTTGCCCTGTTCACCTTTCACTAGGAAACACTAGACTGACAACCTCCAAACTCTTGCAAAAAGTCTGAGGATGAACTATCCTAAGCACCCACTACCTCCGTCTCATTTCACATTGGTCAGAGTTAAGTGAATGCTGGGCTTTCTGTGTCACTGTTGGATTTTGTACTGGCTAGTTTTGTGTGTCAACTTGACACAGGCTGGAGTTAT
>JADRCD010106421.1:0-19749 GCA_019843815.1 Montemys delectorum
GATTCACAAACTATTATTTCGATGTTTTAGAAGATGGAATACATTTTACTGACAAAGCAGACACAGTTTTCATTTATTAGTCTGTAACTTAGCTATTTACAGCTAAGATCTAAGCATTTCTCTTATGCTTCTGTGCACGGATTTCAATTAATGAATATAAAACTGAACATCAAGTAGCTGGCAGGACCCTTGAACATCTCACAGCACTGACACACAAAAAATTTCTTCTTTACATTTCTTATCACATGCTTGCATGAGGTGAATAATAAAAACACCTAGAGTGCTAAGTACAGAGTGACTGAGGCTTTGTTCTAGAAACAGCCTTGTAGTCAGTTACCAGTGCTCAGAATGGGCAAGAGATGAAGAAAAACATCACTTAGTAACCCCTCAACTCTCTCTCTCTCTCTCTCTCTCTCTCTCTCTCTCTCTCTCTCTCTCACACACACACACACACACACACACACACACACAAACACACACACATACACTTGCTCTCTCGCTCTTTCACTCTGTCTTTCTCTCCCTTCCCTTTGTCTCCCTTGTTATCTTTTTGTGCTGCTCTCTGTTGATGAAGTTCACACTAATTACTTCCCAGGATAGAGAGCATATAGTACTGGTGTGAGGGGGAGAGGCGAAATAGACAGCATCAAAGCCAATGAGTTGAAGGCAACAGGTTAATAAAGAAATCAGGCTGTCATATAGAGGGTTTTCCAGACCAAATGTAAAGCTCAACTAAGAAAACCCTCGTTTGTCTAACTACTTATGGTGGTTTGAATACGAATGGTCCCCGTAGGCTCATATATTTGAATGCTTGGTTATTAGGGAGTGGTGTTAATTGAGAGAGATTAGGAGGTGTGGTCTTGTTGGAGTAGGTGTGGCCTTGTTAGATTAGGAGGTGTGGCCTTTTAGAATAGGTGTGCCAATTGGGTGCACTTTGGGTTTTAAATGCTCAAGCCAGGCCAAATATCTGTGTCTCTCTTACTGCTGCCTGCCTGTTGATCAAGGCATAGAATTCTCAGCTACTTCTCCTGCACCATGTCTGGAGAATGCCATGGTCCTGCCGTGATGATAATGGACTAAACCTCTGACACTGTAAGCCAGCCCCCATCAAATGCTTTCCTTTATAAGAGTTGTCATCATCGTGGTGTCTCTTCATAGCAACAGGACATTGACTAAGATAGTACTTAACCCATTCCTATCACAGATGAGAACATTCATATTTGTTGCAAGGCCCTTATATCTTGTTTCTTGTGATGACAGGTCGTGTAGAGGTGTGTGTACTTGTTTCCAGATCCATAAATGCATTGCCCCAGTAGAATTTAAACAGGAAAACGTTGCGTTGTTGAACAAGAAGGTTGTCGATGCGTTATCTCCCCTAGGAAGTCATGAAAACCTTCACTGCACTCCCCATCCCATGCTATGAACTAGTGCAGTTTCCGTTTCCCAGGTGAGAAGAACAAGGTACAGAGGAGACTGGTTGCCTTGCCAGGGTTGCCTAACATGCTAATATTCCACACAGAGACTTCTGTTGCTCAGGTTTAGATGTGATCAAGAGGCTGCTGTGAACTTAGGAGATAATTTGGGAACTGAAAAGGAATACCAGCAAGAATGTTAAAACTGTACTCCCCTGAGACTTAAATGATGGAGCTGACATCGTTTGAAGCAGCCCTGAAAAGCTTGCAGGATTCTCAGGTCTTTAACTCAGAAAAGCTGCAGGTGAAGGGTAGAGATTCCAAAGACCTGTGGCCTGGCTGTGAGTTTGAGTTGGCCTTTCTCCTATGACTGTGAGCAAGCTATTGTAGATTTGGGTACTGCATTAATAAACTAGATGATATAATGGGAAAATTATAAACTACTGTGATACAGTAACTGAGCATCTGGATAGTACTGAGGAAATATTTACTATTACTACTCTGAGTCCTGACTCTTAACAGACTTAAGGTCTTAAAATTATCTACTGATATCGTGAAAAATCAGAATGGATCTTCGGTGGCTACAGAGTTTAGCATGGGCAGTGCAATCTTTACAAAGGCCCATCTTAGTCAGTGTTTGCAGAGATATAAAGTGCCCTAGCTGGTATCTGTGTGATCTCAAGGAACAGAGGTTCATGAATTAGATGGCTAGTCAGAAACCTTTAAGGCAGAACTATTTGTGACTTCTTGTTCTTTAGGAAACTTGTGATAAGTGGGCTCTCTCTGTAGTTTTCCTAGAAGATGAGAAGATGCAAGAATTAGGCTTCCTTTAAAACTTTCATTATTGGCCATCTTGGTCTACCTTTTTGGTGGTTTGAATGGGCTTGGCCCCCATCGATTCATGTGTTTGGATGTTTGGCCCATGAGGAGTGGCACTATGAGTGGGTGTGGGCCTTGCTAGAGGAAGTGTGTCACTGTGGGGGTAGGCTTTGAAGTCTCTATGCTCAAGCTGGAAGAGAGCCTCCTCCTGGCTGCCTGTGGAAGATAGTCTCCTCCTGACTGCTTTTGGATCAAGATATAGAACTCTTAGCTCCCCCAGTACCGTGTCTGCCTGCACACTGCCATGCTTTCTGCAAGGACCATAATGAACTAAATCTCTGAAGCTATTACCCTGGCCCAGTTAAATGCTTGCCTTTATAAGAGTTGCATTGGCTGGGGCTGGAGAGGTAGCCCTTCAGTTAAAAGCATTGGCTGCTCTTCCAGAGGTCCTGTGTTCAATTCCCATCAACCACATGGTGGTTCACAACCATCTGTAATGGGATCACATGCCCTCTTCTTGTGTGTCTGAACATAGGCACTCATATACATAAAATTAATTAATTAATTAATTAATTAAAAAAGAGTTTCCGTCATCATGTTGTCTCTTCCTAGCAATGGAAACCGTAACTAAGGCAACCCTTTTGATTCTATCCATGGTTGTTAAGAGCAAACATCTTTCAGAGCTGGGAAACAGTGGGTATTCATTAACTCATGCTCTCCAAGTACGTTTTCCATTCTCTTAGAAAAGGTTCCCTGGGCCAATCAGTGCAGGCCATGCAAGTCTGAAGGCTTCTGGATCTTTGATATGCCCCAGTGCAGGTTATGAACTTCTAAGTAGAAATGGAGTTTCTAAAAACATACTTTAGAAACTGATACAGTAAGGAAGTAACTATTAAGACTATTTGCTGGCACATCCTTCTGCCTGTGACAAGACAATTCTAAATTGCGACAGTTAATTTCATGCATGAAATAGTCTTCAATTATTAGTGTCCAGTGGCCGTGCCCGATGGAGAGAGAAACCAGATATGGATGAAGAATTTGTCCTGCATGGTCCGTCAAATGACTAATCCACAGAAGGCTGCACGTCAGTCACAATCTATTATTTACCAACACATGATATTCATGCTTCAGATTCTACAAGCTTTTTGATGATTCTGAAGTAAAAGTTACAGAAGAGAAAGACTTTCTGAATTCTCTTTCCCCTTCTACATCTCCTACATCTACTCCCTACTTGCTATTTTATAAGAAATTATAGTGAGTCTATTTTCCCTGTAAATATTAAACAGACCTGGACAGACATTGGTAAAGTTGATTACACCTAAGATCTTTAGTTTATCTCTTGAAGCTATTGGATATTATTGGTCTCTCTAGGTTTTTATATAAATAGTGAGATTTTAAATACTGAAAACCATGTTAATTTTTAGAATCATTTTCCTTAGTAGAGACTAGTGATAGATAAGCTGGGAAAAAACTTGTATAGATTCTAAATGATCCAAAATGGAAGCTTGACACAGTTAACACTTTTGGATTTACATCATCTTTTGTGTTTGCTTTTTAAAATAAAGTGCTTATATTTGTATTCTCCATATTTTGGAGTAATTATCTACTTGATGTTTATAGGTCTGGCTTTTCACCCAAGAAACAATCTCATTCAGTATATTTAGTTTTATAATAGTCATGAAGCCAAATCTTTGGGTTGTATCAGAGGCACACGGTCTAGAATATGTATATTCACAATGGTGTATATTTTGTGCCCTGAATAACTTTAGAAAGTGTCTCAGAAAATCTGGCAATCCCCTCTATCTTCATAAGAATTTTATATGTATTTATGAAGGTGACTCTGTAGTCAGTCTTTTTAGCACGACTAACTTGTATCTCTTCATACTCAATCTGTATGATCTGTACATAGTATATCAAGTTAGAGGTGTGACCTTTAACTTTTTTTAAAAACTGGGAGGTCAATAAAATTTAAACTGTTTAACAACCAGAAGAAAAAAAAAAAAGGTTGTCCTGTAGGTTTATATTCTACTCTTGTGTTATAGGGTGTTCCTCACAGTGCAAGGAACCCTGCCCCTCCTGCTTGTTTTCCTTGTCAACAAAAGTTAACTCGAGGAAAAGGCAGGTATGGACCAATGTTCTTTACCTGAGAACTGCACACATCTGACAGTACTATTGTTTTCTCTCTGAAAGCGCAAGAAACTGTGACATCTGGTTGTGGTATATGGAGGATTTGACCTCTTCTTTGAAGCTTCCATTCCTGCATACTGAGAAATCATGCATACATTTGGGTTCCATACAAATATTAAGAGGAAAGAGAAAGGTGCAGGTTGGAGGCCAACAAGTAAATGGAGGGTAGCGTAAGGTGATGCGTGAATGTCAAAGTCAGAGATCAAGATTGAATCCTGGCTCTGCTGTTAACTATCAATGTGCCTTCCCTGGGCATCTCCAACCTGCAGGATTACTTTCTGGGTTTATAGGAGTTATAAAGAACATTAAGCAACGCATGGCAGGTAGATAAAGTGTCGCATCATGTCTTTAAATCAAGACATGGGAAATCAAGAAGTTGGTCTTTATATAAATATTTTTGTGTAATTATAACAGAATTATATTCTGAGATGTTTATTGCTAACAAGGTTGATAATCCTTATTTAGGTAGATTATAACCTTGAAGTTGGTAAACCTCACTGCTGCTTGTCAATGAAATAAGTTACTAATGATCTAATGATCGTTGCGTCTTCACAGAGCAAGGCAGACGAATGCTGTCGTTCACACTCCTCCCTTGTGCAACCACACAGGCCTGAGTGATGCTTTCTCCACCATTGACGTAATGCTGAAATGGGACCATGAGAGTCCAACTCCTGGAGATTATTTCTATATCTATATTTACATCTGCATCTGCATCTCTCTGTGCCTAAGGCTTCAGCAATAGGAATAGATATTTTTTTCAGAGAAGTGACTTTGACAAGTTTTAAAGTTTTGTGTTTTGTCCCAGAGATAACCACCTCTCAGGCTGCTTGAATTGCTGTAAGAAAGAAACCCCTATCTAATTTGTAAGCAACAGGAAAATAGCACTCATAGTTCTTTGGCTGGCAAGTACAAATTCATATATATCACTGAGATGTTGTGCAGACAGTTTTCCCCTCTTCTAACATTGTATCTTAAATTAAATAGATCATATTTAGTAGATGTTTATGAGTACACTTTCAATCTGCTTAGTTTCCATTGGACAAATCTGAAGTAACTAGTTAAGAAAATGAAAGGCAACTGGCCTGGCATAGCCAATGTTTTAGCCTAGTTGAGCTATATTTTAATAAATCATCTGCATGTGGATTGTGCTTTGGTTTTATCTCTGTTGCTATGATAAGATTCTCTGGCAGAAGCAACTGATTTCTAGCTTATTCGCAATGGATGCATGTGCTGGATAGTTCCATGTCAACCTGACACAAGCTAATGTCATCTGAGAAGAGGGAATCTCAATTAAGAAAATACCTCCATAAGATTAGGCAGTAGGCATGTCTGTAGGGCATTTTCTTAATTCATAATTGATGGGGGATGGTCTACTTTATTGTGATGTGGTATAATCCCTGGGTGATGGTCCTGGGTTTTATGGGAAAGCAGGCTGAGCAAGATAGTAAACAGCACCCTCCGTGGCCTTTGCATCAACTCCTGCCTCCAGATTCCTGCCCTGCTTAAGTTCCTCTCATGACTTCCTTCAGTGGTAGACTATGATGCGGAAGTGTAAGGGTGAATAAACCCTTTCCTCCCCAACTTGCTTTTGGTCATGATGCCTTAACATAGCATGCCTACCTAAGGCAACGCATCAAAGTAACATTACATAAAACCATAGATGGTCAGTTGGAGGGATGGTTTTATGCTGATGGAATCCTTAGTATCAGGGATATGTGAGTTGAGGGGGGGGTTATCAGTGAAGTTTGTGGTCACAGAAGAGCATCTGGAAAGGACTTTGGGTTTGGGGGACACCCTCTTCTTAGCAAGTGCTTATTGTAAAGGGTAAGTAATGGAACTCAGCTGCCCAATAGGAAAAAAGTGATGTGATTATCAAGAGGTGATGTATTAGTTAATTTCTTATTGTAAAAGAATGCCCCAATAAAAGCAACTTAGGAGACAAAGGACTTATTTTGACCAACAGTTCCAGAAGGGATGCATCGTGGCAGGAAATGGATGGCATCAGGAATGTGAGGCTGGACCTGCAGTCAGGGAACAGAGCAAGAACAGGAAGTGGGGCCAGGCTATAAAACCTCAGAGCCTTGCCAGCCACAGTGGCATGCTTCCTTCAGCCCAGTACATATCCCGAAGGGTTCAGAACCTGGCTGAGCAGCACTGCCAGCTGAGGGCCAAGTGTTCAAACACTTAGCTTGTGGGAGAAATTTCATACTCAAATGGTAAAAGACAGCTGTGAGGAGAAAGACCTATAAAATAGTAGCAGTAGGAATTCTTTTTTTAAAAAAAAAAAGATTTATTTATTATTATACATAAGTACACTGTAGCTGTCTTCAGATGCACCAGAAGAGAGTATCAGATTTCATTATGGGTGGTTGTGAGCCACCATGAGGTTGCTGGGATTTGAACTCAGACCTTCGGAAGAGCAGTCAGTGCTCTTACCCACTGAGCCATCTCTCCAGCCCAGAAGTAGAAATTCTTTTCTACCAGTTTCTGTCAGCATCCTGGAGCTGACCCTGTGCCAAGCTCCCCATACTCAAATCCAGGAATGCTGACACACCTAAGAGCATAGGTAAGACCTAGGGACATGTCCAGAGCCCACAGGACACAGGAACCAAGGAACAGCCTGGGACAGGATCGTTCAGGTTTCCATCTGCACTACAGAGCTCACCCTGTGCCATATCTCTCCATACCCAAATTCTGCCCAGAGAGAGCTGGTATTCCAGGAGTACTGATAGACAAGCCACAGTCAGAGACAGCAAGACCAGCTAACACCAAAGATAACCAGATGGGGAGAGGCAAGTGTAAGAACATAAGCCATAGCATCCAAGAATCCACAGATCCAATACTTGGCATCATCAGAAAACAGTTCTCCTACCAGAGCAAGCCCTGGGTAATCCAACACACCTGAAAAGCAAGACTGATTTAAAATCACATCTCATGATGATGACAGAGGACTTTAAGAAGAACATAAATAACTCCCTTAAAGAAAAACAGGAGAACACAGGTAAACAGTTAGAAGCCCTTAAAGAGGAAACACAAAAATCCCTTAAAGAATTACAGCAACCAAATAGGTGAAGGAACTGAACAAAATCATCCAGGATCTTAAAATGAAAATAGAAACAATAAAGAAATCACAAAGGGAGACAGAACCCTGGAGATAGAAAACCTAGGAAAAGAGATCAGGAGTCATAGATGCAAGTATCACCAATAGAATACAAGAGATAGAAGAGAGAATCTTAGGTGCAGAAGATAAAATAGAAAACATTGACACAACAGTCAAAGAAAATGCAAAAAGCAAAAAGCTTCTAACCCAAAACATCCAGGAAATCCAGGACACAATGAGAAGACCAAACCTAAAGTGAAGATTCCCAACTTAAAGGGCCAGTAAATATCTTCAACAAAATTATAGAAGAAAACTTCCCTAACCTAAAGAAAGAGATGCCCATGAACATACAAGAAACCTACAGAACTCCAAATAGACTGGACCAGAAAAGAAATTCCTCCCATCACATAACAGTCAAACCAAAAATGTACAAAACAAACAAAGAATATTAAAAGCAGTAAGGGAAAAAGGTCAAGTAACATATAAAGGCAGACCTATCAGAATTACTACAGACTTCTCACCAGAGACTATGAAAGTTAGAAGATCCTGGGTTGATGTCATACAGACCCTACAAGAACACAAATGCCAGCCCAGGCTACTATACCCAACAAAAACTCTTAATTACCATGGATGGAGAAAACATATTCCATGACAAAACCAAATTTACACAATATCTTTCCACAAATCCAGCCCTACAAAGGATAATAGATGGGAAACAGGGGGCATTGAATTTCAAGCTTGGAGAGATATGCAACTGCAGATCCTTTGAATAGACGTCAAGCAGAGGATTGGGCAAATTATAGCAACCCTCTGGATTTCAGGTTCTCCTGTAGGAACGTGCTCCAATAAGATCAGAGCCCACATATGGTCCATTCAAAATTTCAAATGTCTTCCAAGGCACCTATAGAAACCAGTTTCCAAATGCGTCAAGAACCTGCAAGGAATTTGCCTTTCCCAGTGTGTCAGAGTCCCCTAGTGATCCCAGGAAGTCCAGAGCGATTGAGTCTTTCAGTCCCTGAAAGGGACCTCTGTCGGCAAGAGTCCCAAGGTCCATCAAGAAAATCAAGTATACAAAGGCAACCAGGTCCTGTAATGGGCCCACATTTACCAATTCTGAGAAGCCTCTTAGAGCATCCAAGTCATCAGATACCTTCAAGATCCTCAGTGAGATCTGATTTCCAGGGTTCTCTAGGATCCATGGTGTTGTCACCTAATTATGGTGGCCGAAAAGCTGGCCTTGCGGCTCCAAGGAAGCATCGGAAAATACGCATTGCATACACCAAGGAACAAAAGTGCCTGCTGCAAGAACAGTTTGTTAAGTGCACATATCCAAACTGGGAGGAACGCATGGCTCTGGCATCATTGATTGGTGTGACAGCGGATGAGATCAAGACCTGGTTCAAGAACAATCGAGCTAAGTCCAAGCATGTACCCAGAAGATGCTCCTACATGTAATAAGGACACATGCTCCACTATGTTCCTAGCATCCATATTTATAACAGCCAGAAGCTGGAAACAACCCAGATGTCTCTCAACAGAGGAATGGATACAGAAAATGTACATTTACACATTGGAGTACTACTATTAAAAACAATGACTTCACAGAATTCACAGGCAAATGGATGGATCTAGAAAATGTCATCCTGAGTGAGGTAACTCAGCTTCAAAAGAACACACATGGTATATACTCACTGATAAGTGGATATTAGGCCAAGGGTGTGGAATACCCACAATACAACTCACGGACCATATGAAGCTCAATAGGAAGGGAGACCAAAGAGTGAATGCTTCAGTCCTACTTAGAAGGAGGAAGAAAAGCCTGGCAGTGGTGGAATACACCTTTAATCCCAGCACTTGGGAGGCAAAGGCAGGCGGATTTCTGAGTTCGAGGCCAGCCTGGTCTACAAAGTGAGCTCCAGGACAGCCAGGGCTATACAGAGAAACCCTGTCTCGGAAAACAAAACAAGAAGGGGGAACAAAATAATCAAGGGAAGTAGAGGGTGGGAGGAACTTGGGAGGAAGAGAAGGAGGAGAGGGGAAAAAGGGGAAGAATCAGGTATGAGAGGAGATAGAGGAGATGCACAGAGGGTCAGGAAATTGAACAGAAGTATGTAGCAATGGGGACTGGGGAACAGAGGCTAGCATCCAGAAAGTCCCAGGTGCCAGAAAATCAAGAGCTTCCCAGGACCCCACTTTGATAACATTAGCTGAAATACCTCACAAAGGGGAGGGGGAACCTGTCGAGACCATTTTCAGAGGTTAGGAATGGTGCTCCCGGTTGAGGGATGCGGCCACCTACCCATCTCCAAAATTTTAACCCAGAATTGCTCCTGTCTAAAGTAAATACAGGGACAAAGAATGGAACAGAGGTGGAAGGAAAGGCCATCCAGAGACTGACCCACCTGAGGATCCATCCCATCTGCAGACACCAAACCCAGACACTATTCCTGATGCCAAGAAGTGCTTGCTGACAGGAGCCCGATACAGCTGTCTCCTGAGAGGCTGTGCCAGATCCTGACCAATACAGGTGTGGACGCTTGCAGCCAACCATCGGAGTGAACACAGGGACCCCAATGGAGGAGTTAGGGGAAGGACTGAAGGAGCTGAAGAGGCCTTATCTCTCATCAATGGGAGGAGAGGCCCCGTAAGGTTTATTCCTGTGAAGGTTTGATGCCCCAGTGTAGAGGAATGCTAGGGTGGTGAGGCAGGAGTGGGTGGGTAGGTGTGGGAGCACCCTCACAGAAGCAGGGTAAGGGGGGATGGAATAGGGGGCTTGCAGAAGGGAAACTGGGAAAGGGGATAGCATTAAAATGTAAACAAGTAAAATATCCAATTTAAAAAAAAAATGACTCCTCTAAACACCAATGAGTGCTGGGAGAAACTGTCAAAATTGCCTCTTTCAGAACTCTGGAAATTAACTAAAGGCTTTCAAGTATATAAGAAGTGTTTATTCAAGAAACAGGTTGGATCTCTTCATACACTAGGCTTTGGCTTTCCAGTGCTTTCCAGTTGACTTATATCATCCCTAGCTCCATAGTAGCTTTGAAAAGCTACAGCCTTACAACCCTAGTACCATGAAGATCACTTGGCAGTCCACAAAGTGGTCGTAATGTGCTTAGAGCTCCCCCGTAAGCTTCATCCTAGTGAACACCACTCTTCAAGGAGTCTGGCTACTCTCTGGAGTAGCCTCATTCATGGCAGCTCTGCTTTATAAATAAAAATAGTTATTTTTAATTTTTATTATGTACATATGTGGGTGCGAATGCTCAAGGGCACTGAATCACAGTGGTTGTGAACCCCATGACAAGGTTGCTGGGAACTGAACCCAGGTCCTCTGCAAGAGCAATAAGCACTCTTAACCATCAAGCCATGTCTCCAGTACCTTATAGGACCTTTCTATTGCTGTGGTAAAAGACATAACGTAGGCAACCTATAGAAGCAAGGTTTTACTCGGAGCTTACAGTTCCAGGGGCATAGGAATTCGTCACCATCATGGTGGGGTGCATGCGGCAGGCAGGTATGGCAGGAAGCAGCAGCTGAGAACTCACATCCCAAGCCACAGACAGCAAGCCGAGAGCACGCCTGAAGCTTCACCTCCATCCCTGATGACTCATCCTCTCTCCTTCTCTAACAAAACCACACCTCCTTTTTTCCCCCCCCAAACAGTTTTGCCCACTGTGAGGCAACCATTCAAACAGATAAGCCTATGGGGGCCATTCACCGGCAAACCACCATGCCCGCCTTCAGGATATTTACTGAAAGCATGCAGGGACAGGTGTTTAGCACTGTGGTTGCCTGAGGTGGATATGCCACAAGAGTCGTATAAAGGGGTGACTAAAAGACATGTTGAAACCATGTGGGCAAAAGGCAGACTATAAAAAGTGCAAATACAGTCTTAGAAATCATATATGCAGGGCTATGTACATGCCCTGAAAGGTGAAAGGTCATGTTTTCTTTCCTCTGCCTCACCTGAGGCTTATACAGGAAATAAGTAAAGGTTAAGGGAGAGAGAGAGTCTTGACAATGGGATCCACTGTACATACAGTCCATGAACAAGACTTACAGAATACTATACATTTAAGGGAATTTTGTAAAAATGATTATTAATATTACAATTAATTAATATAAAATCAATATTAATGATATATTAATGCTGGAAAGTAATACAGTGGCAGTTATTCCTTAACCAGCTGCTTCTCCATATAACCACACAGAAACCTTTTAATTTTTCAAAGCTTAGGCCTTAGCTGGGCAAACTCTCAGCTAGCTCATCTGAGTTAATCCGACCACCAGGCCCCATCCAGCTGTGTGGGGGCTAGCAATACCTTCCAGGCCCATAGTGACTTCTGGGTCTCCTGCTTTGTGTTGAAAGGGGCCTCCTCTTTCTTAACAGAGTTCCTTTCCCTGTCCCAGGAAGTCCTGCCTTAAACTTCCTGCCCACTAATTAGCCATCAGAGTTTTATTAAGGCCAAGCAGAGAATGCTTTAGGTAGGTAAGGAAGGACAGACCACGACTTCACACAGTGCACTCCCACAGAATGTTTGTGTAGATGGTGGTTGTTTAAATGAACTGAGCAGATATTAGAGGCCATCCATAACACCTGTTTCACAGTCTTCATTATGCCTCAGATAATAAACCAGGATTTTCTAGTCTTAAGATTTCAGTGTTAGGCTTCACGTCTCTCTCTCTCTCATCCTGCTGTTCCTTCTTAGAGAACAACATACCACATATAGAGAGGTACAATAATCACGTTTTCAGAGTTCAATGAGTGTCTCTGTGGTAGTAGCACCCAGATCAGAAAACAGTATTTCCAGTACCCCAGAAGCTTGTCTCCTGTTCTTCCGGTGCACCCCTTCATCAGAAGGAGCTGTTGTCCTGGCTTCCAACACCATAGAGAACTTAGTGACACTTTCATTGTTTCTTCTGAGGACTAACACAGAAGACCCCGGGATGTTTTCATCTGAAGTGTGCGGGGCCGTGAATTTTAACAGGCACACAGCCTGTCTAATGGCCATCAGATTGAGATTTAGGACTTTCTCAGCACCCAAAAAATCCTCCCCCTTCTATTTACAGTCCTCTTAAGAGTTGACTTCTGGGGCTGGTGAGACAGCTTAGCAAATAAGGGCCCCGAGCTCTTCCAAAGGTTCTGAGTTCAAATCCCACTGACCCCATGGTGGCTCACAACCACCTGTAATGAGATCTGACGCCCTCTTCTGGTGCATCTGAAGACAGCTACAGTATACTTATTTATAATAGTAAGTAAATCTTTGGGCCGGAGTGAGCGGGCCAACTGGACTGAGCAGAGGTCCTCAAGTCAATTCCCAACAACCAGATGAAGGCTCATAACTATCTATGCAGCTATAGTATGTACTCATATACATAAAATAAATAAATCTTTTTTTAAAAAAAAAAAAGAGTTGACTTCTAAAACTGTAGGCCAAATTTGCCTAATCTGTTAAAAACAAAAGGGATTACATGGCTATGGTGTCTGTGCGTCATTTATTGCCTTCTTGACCGTCCATTGTCTTGGTGACACGAAAACTCGCTGACTTGTCCTCTGAGGCGCTGCTTTCCAGGCTTGGGTTTTAGTTCCTGGTACTGTCTTTCAGCCTCTTCCACTGGCTTCCACATTTCCTGTAAATTGGAGATGACCATAAAGGTCTTGACTAGGGTGAGGCCGAGCCTCCATGGTGCTGCTGTGTGGTATACATCTGCATTCCAGCAAAAGATAAGTGCTCGATGCCTGCCTGTCCTATTCTTTGATTTTTTTTAATTTTGGAAGGTTACATTTATTTCTTCTGTATGAGCATGAGGATATGGGTACACATGTATTACTATGCTTGTGTCTGTCAGAGGACACCTTTCTGGAGTCATTTCTCTCTTTAAGCCATGTAGGTCCTGGTGATTAAACTCAGGTCATCCGGCTTGACACCAGCGCCTTCACTGAGCCGTTCCTCAGGCCCTTGGCTCTCCACTTGTTTGTGATACTAAGGCTGATTTAGGTTAATGTGCACACTCTAAGTTTCTCATCCATTTTGCATATAGTATTTTCAAGCTTGCTAGTTATTCCCTTCAGAGTTTAAGTTCTGCTGGGTGACTAAGAGAAGTTGCCATCCTTGGTGAGTGCGGTATGTGTTTTAAGTTGCTCTAAGTTCATATGTTAAAAATATTTCATGAGTTTTAACAAGTTTCAGAGTCTTAGGGGCCAGTATGAAAAGCCATAAAAGGAAGTGCCTTAAGAGTAGTTTTAGCATTTCCATGCATCTGACTGTGTTCATTAAATCATAACAATTTTTTTCATGTTTGACAATCATTACCTTCCTGCCACTTCTGGTTTTTGTCTTCTTGTATTATCTTTTTTTTTTTTTTTTTTTTTTTTTTTTATGAAGAAAGGTTTTAAATTAGAAAACTTGCTTTTTTCGCAAACATTTTATTGAGATGTTTATATAGAACCTCTGAGGTAGGCTAGAAGGTAAAATCACAAATCATAGTGGGGTATCTTATAATGAAAATACAGACTCTTAAATATAGCTTGTTAGGGAAGGGCAGAAGGGGACCAAGTTGTCACAGTTTGTTCCAGGAAAGGCATCTTGGATGGATGCCATCTACTCTTACAAAGATGTCCAACGATTTCAGTTTTATTTGCTATATTTAACCTTTCCCAAAATTATTACGAAACGAGGGTGTATAATAAACTGAAGAAATTAGCACAATTACTTTAGTTAATTGAAAATAGGCAAGTCTTCTCTTCCGAAGATATTGCTTCAGTTTTAATGAAAATTTGAGCAGAATCTATCCACATGAGAGCCTGGGTCACTCCAGAGCTCACTCCCTCTAACCAAGCTGCATGCTGGGTGAGCTGCCGCTGGTCTCCTTGGTGTATTGGTTGTAATGAGAACATCCTGCAAGCTTCTTCAGAGTTTACACCAATGGTTTAGTCTTTCCTACTGGCCACAACAGGGACACTAATACAGGTGATGCTGAGCTGCACCTGGCTCCATGCTGCTCACTTCATATTATTTTACAATCCTTCAGAATGGAACTAGCTTTATATTGTTGCCCTCTCACTCTGCAGGAGAGAGGACCAAAACTTCAGAAAGTTATTCATCTGTCTAAGGTGTCTAATTCAGAAAGATAACCAGAGCTATCTTCACAAGCTGTCAGAGAGCTCTTAGTTAGAGAATTAAGGAAGAAAGTGTCTCACGTTGAATTAAACAAACATTAATGAAATGTAATGGACAAATTTGGTAAGTTCATTTATAGCCTATAAGAACAAATTTGGATATGTAAAGATTGGCTTTATTCTTTTTCTAATAAGAAACACAATAGTACTGGGGGAAATATCTTTCAGCCTTCCTTGTTAAAGGTACTGGCAACTAGGATGTAGTAGTTATTATTGTGACATTATCCATTGTGTGGACAGACACATACACCCAGGGTCTCCCCTCTTACACCTTTTATAAACACCATGTTTAACTTGGACATGAAAAACGTTATTCTTGGCAACATTTTTATAGCAAAAGTAGAGACTGCAGGGACCTCTGTGCCAGCTACTGACCAGAAGCAGGAATTATAAAGACGATGTCTGCACCTAACTTTTGACACTATTGAGAATGTCAATCAACCTTTCAAACTATGGCTCAAGGCCTGCTTATATCAGAACTGCATGGATTTGTTATTGAAACACAGATCCATAAAACCCTTTACCAACTGTGTCAAAATTTCTGTGATTTTCTTCTTGAAATATGAATTTTAAACAAGAGTCCCAGGTGATCCTAACCCACGTGCCATCAAATTTGAAAGCTGTTCTCTCCGGGAGTAAAAATCCACATGTTTGGCTTTGACCCATAGTATACCATGTTAAATTCCAATACCAATTCTGAAAACGTTCGTTAATGCAAAGATGTTGGCGTTTCCTGATGCGTGCTTTCGGCAGGACATCTCTTGGATGCATTCCCGAGCTAACTGCTGTCTCAGTCATCATTGGAAATCATCTAAAGCCTCACTGGAAAAAGACAGTGTTTCCATTTTGCAGATCAAGGGAATATAATCAAGTAAAATGTTTTACATTGTTATTCACTGGTTTCATTTTAATTGCAGATTTTTTTAAAAAAAGATTTATTTATTTATATGAACACACTGTTGCTGTCTTCAGACACACCAGAAGAGAGCATCAGATCCAGATGGTTGTGAGCCACCATATGGTTGCTGGGAATTGAACTCAGGACCTCTGGGAAGAGCAATCAGTGCTCTTAACCGCTGAACCATCTCTCCAGCCCCTTAATTGCAGATTTTTACATGCCTAAAATCTATGTCAATATCTATCCTTACTTAAAATAATATTATATTTGAAATTAAAAAACAGCATAACTCTGACCCATGGCTCCAGCTGCATATGTTGCAGAGGATGATCTTGTTGAACATCAGTGGGAGGAGAGGCCCTTGGTCCTGAGAAGGCTCTATGCCCCAGTGTAGGGGAATGCCAGGACAGGGAAGCAGGAGTAGGTGGGTTGGTGAGCAGGGCGGGGGGAATGAGATAGGGGGTTTTGGGAGGGGAAACCAAGAAAGGGGATAACATTTGAAATGTAAATAAAGAAAATATCTAATAAAAAAAAACAGCATAACTTCCTTAATCAAGGTTGGAGGCTTTTTCTTACTTATACCCCAAAGTTGATAGCAGTCAGTGAAGAAATTTGCAACTGGCCAGAGTGCTGATAATAAAGAGATTGAGTGCTCAGTCCTAAGCCAGGCATGTGTATTAACTTCTACAGAACATACACACACATACACACACATACACACACATACACACACACCACCACCACCACCACCAAGTCCAGAACATCAAGGAAGTGAAGGCAGAAAGAATTTAAGGGCTGAAGGATGAGAGGAGTGTTGTAAAGTACTGTCGTCTGGTCAAGACATGGCTTTTGCAGATTGTGCCCTCGCCCCAGCTGGGGTTACATGCATGCGACCTAGATGAAAGTCAAGCTAGCCAAAACCCTGGCACAGACCACCTGTATCTTTTTGTCTCCCAGACGGGGGACTGCCTAGAAAACTACTTTAAGAGTTAGAAAAGGGCTGTCAATGTTTACTAACCTTGCTATTGAATATGGTTGTTTGCCACTTCCTAAGCTAAATTTTAAAAATGTATTTCATATATGTATACCAACTTGGGGTTAGGTTTGAAGCCCTATTTTTTTTTTTAAATCAGGGATCTGACTTTTATGTACATTAAAAACAACTTTCTGATTCATGTAGAAATGTGTTTCCTTTGGGAGATCGGGGAATCTGAAAACAGTGAACATGCAATGAATATTTGTCTGGTGGCTTCCCAAGCCCAAGGGCAGAGGGAAAAGCTCCCAATCAAAACTGCAACAGAGGCAGGCCTGTACGCTGAAGCTCTGGTAGTGGGTCCTGGTGAGGTCAGATTATAGGCATGTGGGACTCCTAAACACAAGCAAGATTCCTAAAGGCCTTTCTGGAAAAGGGTGGCCCCTTTCGGATGTATACACCCCAGTGTTGTGTTTGGTGGCAGCGTAGAGGTAGCCAGCCATGAAGACACAGCTGGACTCGGTTGTCAGGTTGTATTGTGACCTGAAGATTGTATCTCTGCTTTCCCTGCTTTGCTGCCAATAAGCATTCCTCCAGCTTTGGGGAATAAGCTGCCTTAGATAAACGGTATCTTTAATTTTCTAAGATTAATCCATTCAACAGCCACAAACTGTAGTGCTTCCCTCAGGCATCCCTTGGAATCAATAGATTTGAATGCCAGGGACTCTAAAAATAATCAACTGAGGTTTCAGGAAGCGATCTGGTGGAGCTGGGGGGAAGGACCGTTGTCCATTCTTTTGTCCTTAGCCTTCAACGTCTATCCCTGTGTAGTTACTTAGGACTCCTAGAGCCTGCCCTCCCCACACCACCCCCCACTTCCTGTGCCTCAACCCCTAGCTCCCTCATCCTCTGCCCCGCCTCCTCCACCCACCTCCACCTCTGTGCTCTGGTCATTCTGATCCTTGGCAATCCTGGAAAGCACGGCACTGCTGTTTGCCCTTGGGCCTCTGCTCTACCCTTCCACGGAGGAGTCACCTCCCTTTCTTCTCCTCCACCAGCTGCTTGTCAGCATCATCCCAGGCTCAGCTCAGTGACCTTCCTGTGAGTCCTCGGATCGGGTCTTTTGTGCAGTGGTTCACACTTCAGGCCTTTTCTTTTCCCTGTAGAGAATGTACCCTCTATACATATATATATATTTTTTTGCATATTTAATGTCCCTTCTAGTTAGACCGCAGTATCTGCCCAGGTGTAGTACCACACAAAGTCATTTTGTCATAGTAATGAAAACACAGTGTGGTATATGAATGTGCCTCCTCCATTTTAATGTTGTTATTTATTTCGCCGACTTTCCTCATAAACAACTGTAAGCTGGAGAAGGAAATAGAATAGGAAGGTTCTGGGGCCTGATCCTGGCTGTATGTTCTCAGTACATTTGTTGACTGTGGTGGAGGAGGTGTCATGTCTAAATTACCTGTGTTTTAAAAGTCGCCTCTTTGTGAAACAACTGTGTCCATGTGTTTGTTGATGTGATTCATACACTCCAGCGCTTAATGTCTTCCCATATCCCATACTTTAAAGCTCTTCATGTTAATTGGGAATTTAGTTCCTGCTCTATGTGCAGTATTGAGCATCTAGTATATTTTAAATCGATTGCAAAAGTAGCTTGTGCTAGGGTCAAGTAGGATCCTTTATACAGGAAAATAGCCTGTGGAGGCTGTTAAGACAGGGAGTGGATGGACCAGAATCTGAGAGTCAGCTGAGGCGTCCTATGTGTGTATAACACACGATCAGGCCTGGAGACCTAATCCCATACTGGGAGCCTTCTAGCAACCCAGGGCAATCTGCTGCACGATCACTAGGCAACAACAGCCGAGAACTCAAGGTTTTGAACTAGTTTTCATGGAGAATAAGATCAGAGACACTCTGTTATTATCTGTTGTTAACTGGCTACAGCCACCTTTAATGCTAATAAGGGGAATGAATTAGTATTTCCTGGGCCGATTTACTGACCTCATGGTGACCCAGGCCACCATGGACCCACTGGCAGGTTAGTTAGGATGCTGCAATTTTCAGGAGTATTACTTGATAAAGGCAGAGCCCCTGGCTTTGAGTGTTGTTTAGATCTGGGTTCAAATCATGTCAAATGTGAACCTTCGTCTGCAGTCTCTTCCTCTGTTCATGGGTCTAACCTTCCTACTGACTTCATCCTTAGAGCACTGTGGTAGTGCTCAGTAGAATATTGCTTTTTTTTTGTCTGTCTGTCTGTCTGTCTGTCTGTCTGTCTGAATGTCTGTCTGTCTGTCTGTCTGTTTTGGTTTTTACAGACAGTCTGGGTGCCTAGCTCTGGCTGGCCTCAAACTTGAGCTGCCTGTGTCTCAGCCTCTTCACTGCTGGAATGCAGTTGTGTGCCAGAGACCATTTTAAAAGCAAAGTCTTTATGTTCCTGGCACATAGTAGGCATTCTATCTATATTTGCTACTGTTTCCCGAGACACTTAGGAAAAGTGTGGTGATTTTGTCCCAAGACTGCTCTGGGTCCCAAGACTGCTCTGGCTTTGTCAACTATGGCTGGTGGATTTTCCAGCATCAGACCCAGCATAGCTCAGTGGCTCATCAGAGCATCCAGGAAGTGGGTGTTGGGATCAAAGGAACAACACAGAAGAAAATGCAGTCGTCAGCTGTGAGGGGGAGCTGACACCCCACCTACCTCCTTCCACAGGAAACTCACCATAACACTAGGACACTTCACCTCGTTTACCTGCGTGTGTTGGAAAGGTTTTGTAATCTTAGATTGCATTCAGCAAGCAGTTAGTAATTGCAGAGTGTGATACCGATGGGCTAATAGCTTCGCAGAGCTCTTTTCTACTTGAAATACTAATGAGTCTGAATTGGGTATTCCCCCCTCAAACTCTTTTATAAGACTAGGGGGCAGAAGAGATAGCTCAGTGGTTAAGAGCTTTGCTACTCTTCCAGAATTCCTGAGTTCAATTCCCAGCAATCACAGGTGGCTCACAGCCATCTATAATAGGATCTGATGCCCTCCTCTCATGTGTCTAAAGACAGTGACAGTGGATTCACATACATAAAATAAATACTTAAGTCTTTATAAAAAGAGGCAAGGGTACAAGTTGTATATTTTTATTTTTGAAATTTTCCACCTTTCCTCCATCCAACTATT